>OZ010611.1:4913365-4918365 GCA_963932145.1 Acanthosepion lycidas
AGTCTTTTGTAATGATTTTAAAAGAAATATATTTTTGTATTCAATCGGCATCCCCTGCTGTTTGTCTGGCTTCACATATTTTCCCGCGTCTTAGTCACCATTTTGTCTCGTCTGTAAAGTACACACTCAACCGGCCATAAAATTGGAGACACATTTTTTTTATTTGTTTCTTATCGTCTGAATAAGAAATTAAAAAAAAGTTAAATTGATTTTAACACTTTGATTGCACAGGATCTAATCCTTATGGAGTCAATTTAAACTGAAGCCTTCTATTTTCTATATATTGTGTCGTCTGGGTATGACGATAAATTATATCCGGGAACAAGGCCTCTGATCGGGAGGTTTTGAGGAGCACTTAATTGCTGTTTGCTTTCGGGTCTACCCAAACCCACACTTCTAGCACCTGTTAGGGCCCCAGCTATGAGTAAATACTTAATCCCCAAACTGGGGTTCAAATTACTATGAAATTGTTATATAGGAATAAAGTGTCGCTGCCGACACTTGAGACTGAACATAGATCGCCAGTGAGCAAACACAGGCGATCCTTTTATTGAATTAAATAAACCACGTGACCATATACATATATAGAAAGTCGCGTGACGTCTAGATTGATCACCATTTCTAGTCTATCCTCTATTACTATTCGGATTTCTATTTCTATTCTATCCTCGATTACAATACGGACCGCTGTTCTCTACACTATTCATTCTACTATTTCTCTATTCAGATCACTATCCGGTGGTTACTTTTCGAGCGAGTTATTATCAAGCAAGTACTATTAGTGTGAGTGTTATTCAAAGGCATCAGTATTTTTCAACAGCATTACTATAGTTGTATCTGCGATTACAAAGTCTCTACTACAACGAGCATTTACGAAAGTGACGAGTATTCGTTGACATTACAAAAGTGGCAACGTGTGTAGAAAAATACATTTTTATAGTAAAAATACCAGCAATACATTTTTCATAGTAAAAAAGAATTTATCAGCAATACATTTTTACCAGCAATAGATTTTGGTAAAAAAAAATTACCAAAACTCACAAGAAAATTAAGTTTCGGCATTAAATGACCCATAAAGTGTTGATATGCCGCTAAACAAATAATACATTACGACGATTTAGCTTAAAGTTTCTATTTTCTTGATCTCAGATGAAAGCTTGGAAATATTATATGAAATTTTCAGTTTCGAAAAATTATAATTTACAAGTTTTAATGCGAGAAAATTTCAGATTTCCTATTTTAATATTCTGGTAAATCTTAATTCTTCAGTTCTTGATTGAGTAAAACCATGGCGAGTTCTACGACAATAAAATATCCTTAGAATTTCCCTCATCGCATTGTTAAATACTTAAACTCAAAACAAAATATTTAACAAAATATTTCGATAACAATCATACATTTGACTGCTGGTAATTATTTTAAGAAGCAAGGGGATACAAATTAAAAGATTTGAAATGGAATACGGTTTTTTTTTCCATTTAAACCGAAGCCTTCTATTTTCAATATATTGTGTCGTCCTGAGTATGACGATGAACTACACCCGGCAGCAAGGCGGGATCGGGAGGGTTTTGAGGAGCGAGAACCACATCTTAATTGCTGTAATTCGCAAGTTCAACCTGACCCGTGGTGGTAGCACCCGTTAGGGTCCCAAGTATGGGAAAATAGTTAAATCCCAAACTGAGATGAAAGTATAAAAATACAATTTTATATTAAAAATACCTGCAATGCATTTTTGAAAAAACATTACCAGCGATAGATTTTTGGTAAAAAAATAGCAAGACATTAAAAATCAGCAATAGATTTGACTCTCTACATAAACCGTCTTTACAGAAATACGTCAATGAAACCTGATCTAGAAACTGATTTTTTTTTAGAAAGAATACATATTCTATTCATACGAACCTATCCTAAAAATTGTGTCGACATTAAATAACCCATTGAGGTGTTGATATGCCGTAAAACAAAATAAACCAAACCAAACCAGACTCTCGACAAAAAAAAACTATTTACAAAAATACGTCAATGAAACCTGATCTAGAAACTGATTTTTTTTTAGAAAGAATACATATTCTATTCATACGTACCTATCCTAAAAATCTTGGCATTAAATAACCCATTGAGGTGTTGATATGCCGTAGAACAAAATAAACCAGGGTATGTGTCATCCCTACTTTCAATCCAGATGCAGATTATAGTTTTTGATTTGGAAAGGTTTATCTTGAGTCCTATATCTTAGCAGAGGATGATGATATTTCTTTTTTTAATGACTCTAAGGCATCTTTTTCATCTTTGTGCACACTTCTCTCAAATTCATCCCATGTTAATTCTGGGGTCGGATTTAATCTTTTCAACTGTAATGTAATCTCTAGTCTAATATTACCTGTAAATTTATGGACACTGATTTGTTTTTAATGATGAACTCGGCAAATCCCCACTTTACGAATATTTATTTTAATAATAAATTTTAAAAATAAATTAACAGACGTTATTTTCTTTATGGTTACTGGATTTGGGGCGATAGGCTTAGTCGATTTTCGTTGTTCGATAGTGTGCGCCTGAAAAAATGGCACTTTTATCACCGTCTCCATCGCTTCTCTGCTTATTGACTAGAATCAAAGTGTAGTATCTGCTCTCGGATGAATAAACTGCGTTTCATCTCTCATTTGTGTCTCTAATTGCAAATATTATTAAGAGGTGACCGGTCTTGTGAAACAACTGCCCTTGACACTATCACCCTCACTGCGCTAAAGAGGGGAGAACGGTAGTAATACTAATGCCAGAATTGGGCTATTTTGGGACCTGACCCGAATGCACACCCTCGGGCTCCCCACATTAAACTGACCTTCTGTCACACCCTGCCAACAGGGGCTGGCAAGAAAATACAATCGCTTCTCGGCCTTTTTACTAAGATCTATGTGTAGTATCTGTTCTATTTCTTTGAACACTTGGTAGAGAATGTTAATTTTCTGTTCAAGATAATTCTTATCCCAACACATATATCATCAACATAACACTCCTCGTCATCACTGCTTTCTTTCCATCATCAATACATTGCCTTTGGGAGGTTTACGGCCATATCACGTTGAAATACCAGTTCTCGTACGATCACCGAATTTAAGCAACGTCGAGCTTGGTTAGTACTTAGATGGGTGACCGCTTGGCAATATCATGTGCTGTAAGTTTGGATGCGCGGGTGGTGTAAGGCATAATGGCTCGGAATTGTTAATCGGAAAAACGAGTTCCAATTCCTGTTGGGTTCGTTATATTCAATTACTCGCAAATGCACTTGCGAAAAACCATGAACGCACCTCTTCTTATCCAGGTATAGGTTAATTAATAACACTTTAAACAATTATTATCGCTTCAAAATTCTTTAAATCTAAAAAATATTTTCGGGCTTTAAATAACCTTCAAAGGGTTGATAAACCGTAAAAATTAAACAATCAATCAAACAAATCACTCACACATGTGTAGAGCTATATCAATTGTAGGATTGTATAATTGAGAATCCCATTAATGATCAATATTATGGATATAAAAGTTAAGCAACATAGAGCCTGGTCAGTTCCTAGGTGACTGTGTGGGAATACTAGAAGCTGTAAGCTTGGATGTGCGGTTATAATGGCGAGGAATTGCTATCTCTATCTATAAAAGGCAGGGTGTGTGTGTGTGTGTGTGTGTGTGTGTGTGTGTGTGTGTGTAACGAATGCACGGCCACAATTTTCGACGGATTTGCACCAAAATTTACATGCACATGCTCCAAGTTAGTGGAAAGGCCAAGACCGACTTTGTATTTCCCAACTCCCATCGATAGTGGAAATAATCGATTTTTTCATGCTTCTACGACACTTTTCATGTAGTTTGCGGCCATTTTCTACTGTCCAGTGTGAGAGCCTATAGCTGGCTGTCACGAATAGGCAGGAAGATTCTATTGGCCAGCGTGACAGCCAACAGCTGACTGACACGAATGTTAACTAGCATGCAAAAAAATCGATAGCTGCATTCGTCACAAGTGGGAAAAATTTAAATCTGCATGGCACTTTCGTCTTATTTAGGCCATCAGAGATGACAATTATATTTCAATATATCAAACAATACACGGACGAAACAATAATGATAGTCTGTTTTTGTTGCATGAAAAATTTCAAAGCAACGACAAATTCGTGTATACGAGACGCGGAAGCAAAAATCACTTCGCTTTTATAATTTTGATAATGTTAAGCTTATGAGAAAATATGAAAGGAACTTATTTAAAATAAATAGACAGAACTTGTCTATATATATATATATATATATATATATATATATATATATATATATATATATATATATATTATCTGAGCAGTACTTAGTGGAAAGTGTTTGTTCTGCTTGTTCGGTGTTTGTTATATATAAGTTTACTCGAACGCATAGATATGTAACTGCGCCTAACCTCAGCTTATTTATATGGGTGTGATTGTATGAACTAAAATGCATACATCTGTATATATGTGTTTCTACGTATGTGAGAGTATCATCCAAAACAAACACAGGAGAAAATTTCCCACCCCCACACAAAGACAAATAGATCCATTTTTGAAAAAATAAACCAGTTTGTCAGATGATCCCAAAAGTGTGCAACTCGGAGCTATATATATATATATATATATATATATATATATATATATATATATATATATATACATGTGTGTGTGTGTGTGTGTGTGTGTGTGTCTACAGGGATGCAAAAGTAGGTACACAGTCATGAAAAATAACACAAACATTTATCAACGAGACGTGGAATAAACTGGTTACTGGTTAGAGGGGTTCCTGTGGAAACTATATTCGTTTTAATCATATATATATATATATATATATATATATATATATATATATATATATATATATATATATCTGTGTGTGTGTGTGTGTACAGAGCAACTACCTGGAAATGAATATTTATAAATGTGTGTGTGTGCTGACTAAAAACACACACACACACGAACATATATATATATAAA
>OZ010611.1:4923365-4948365 GCA_963932145.1 Acanthosepion lycidas
CTGTTTCTTCATTTCAAAGTCTTTTATTTCGTACGATGTCACTGTGAACATTGACAAGCATATGTCGTTCAAGATATGGTCTTATGGTCTTATAGAGATGAAGTAAAGGCCAAATTTACTGTCTATAGTACCATTTATTGTTGACTCCTTTGGGTTACAGTGTTTAAATTGGTTGACTATAGTCAGTGTTCTTTTTGTGATTTGAGAGTTCAAACGGGGGTGGTTGTGTTCCTTGTGGTTGACAGAAATTAATTCGTTTCATTCATCCTTTCTTCTTCTTTCTCTTCTGGAGTTGTACGTCAGGTCGAACTCACAGCCGATGAATCACCAACCCTTGCGTCTCAAACTGCGACCTCAAAACAAGTTCCTCTCCACTGTGGCGTCTCTAGTCTCGTATGTGGTTTTCTTCTTTTTATTGAGGCTGACACATCCATGTTTCCGTTTGATTTTTGACGGGGCGTGTTGTCATTGGTTGATTTTTTTTTTATGTCGTTCACTGACCCACATAAACGAAGTTCAAGTTCATGTCCGTTATCGAGGATAGGAATAATAGAAGAAAGGAAACGAAAGCAAATATATAGAAGAGAGAGAGAGAGAGAGAGAGAGTTTTCTTTGTCACTCACATAGTAAAGAGGAAAGTGTATATTTTCGTGTGGTGTTATTACTACTTAAATCCTACTACAGTCTTATTTCAATTTCTTTTAATATCTTTTCATATTTGGTATGTCGAATCGGTTATGTTCTTTTAAAGACTTTCGATTGCAGTGAAAAAATAAGATATGACTATTCTCTTCGCGATTCCATGTCGTTCGCTTTCTTTGGAATGAGTTCACCAGGTTCAAGGTTGGAGTTAATCCGCGTTTGGTGACCAGGTGACCCCGGACTGCTTCCTCTGTGGGGGATACGGCCATTGCTGAGCCGGGTGACGACTGCTCAGGGATGAATCTTTGTTTTTAAACATTGAGATTTTTTTTTTTTTGCGTTTTATCCTTAAGCACAGTGGGTAATTTCGTTCAAGATACCACCTCGAGGACGACTGCCAACCAAAGCTAACGAGCTCGCCCTGCCCAGGAGACACGGCCATTCCCCACCGGGTGTCACCCTACTATTTCTAGGCCAGAAGGAATAATAATAATAATAATAATAATAATAATAATTATTATTATTATTATTATTATTATTATTCTCTTTGCTTTCTGGCGTTTACACATTTCTTTCCGGATCCCGCCCAGGGACCTAAGGTTAGAAATGGCATCATGACACTTTCCACTGACAAAAAAATACATAGATAAAGCCCTTCGTAAAGTGTGGGCTGTACTTGTTGAGCCATGGACTTCCAGGAATCCCTTCAATTAGTCTACTGCAATCTTTTCCAACCAGTCCTAGGGGCTCCAACTACAACAGAGATTGTTGATGTTCCCATATGCCACATTTTCGAGAATTCTATTTCAAGGTTCTTGTATTTTGACAGCTTTTTGAATATCTTCAAAGATACATTGCAGTCTCCAGGGACTGCCATATCAATAAGGAGGCACTTTTTTGTTTGTGGTCTTTAATAACCATATCTGGGCGGTTGGCCTTGATTGTTCTGTCAGTGTGAATTGTGTAGTCCCATAGAATTGTAACAGGTCCTATCTCCGTAACTGGGTCTGGGTGGTGTTGGTACCAGTTTCTTTCAGTTTCCTTCCCGTAGAAGTTGCAGATTTTCCAGTGCAGATATTGGCCCACTCTGTCATGTCGGGTTTTATATTCAGTGGGTGCCAACATCGTGCAACCTGATACAAGATGATCAATCGTTTCTGGATATTTATCACAGAATCTGCATTTTGGGCTGACACAATATTTTAGTATATGTGCTTGATAATTCCTAGTTAGCAAGCATTGGTCCTGCGCAGCAAGGATAAAACCTTCAGTTTCCGCTTTCAACCCTACACTGCGTAGCCACTGATGGGTACGGGTTTTATCTACATCAGCTTGGTTGATACGGGCAGAGTATTGGCCATGAAGCGGTTTATCTTGCCATCGCTTCTGTATCTGGTCGGTTGCATTCGTCTTTGCTGTCTTTTTCAAGTATTTTGCAGTTTCAGCCGGTGTATTGTGCTGTAGTTGCATCTCTACGCCCATTTGAAGCTCCAGTTTGAATTTGTTGGCTTCTTTCATTACGGAGTAAAGACGCTTACTACTTTCATGTTCCTTGACGCATACCATCATCCAGTCTTCTGTAGTTTCCAAGTATCTTTGGAGGCCAATTGTTGTAGTTTTGTAGGACAGTTCTAGTTGAACTAATCCTCTGCCTCCTTCGGATCTGGGCACATACAGACGATCAACATCAGCTTTGGGATGATGCATGCGATAGCAAGTGAGAAGCTTTCTCGTTTTGGCGTCCATTCGCTTAATTTCAGCTATGGTCCAGTTAAGGACATTAAAGCTGTAATGCACCACTGGGACAGCCAATGTGTTTATAGCTGATATTCTATTTTTTGAGTTTAGTTCAGTATTTAGTATCAGACGTACACGCCTGTAGTACTCTTTTCTTATTTTTTCTTTCATTTGGGGGTGTTGTATGCCATCTCCTTCGCTAATTCCTAGGTACTTATAAGCTTTTTCATGCTCCAATTCCCTAATCTTTGTGACAAAATCTAAATCTATTGAGGGTGTTTCTGTAATTCTACCTTTCTTGAATGTTACTTTTGCACATTTATCTAATCCGAAGTCCATACCTATGTCGTCACTAAAGTATTTTACAATATTGAGGAGGCCTTTCAACTCATTGTCGTCTTTGGCAAAGAGTTTGAGATCATCTATGTATAGTAGGTGATTGAAAATTTTCTTATTTATTTTGTAACCATAGCTACTGTTGTTCAGTTCATGTGTAAGAGGGGTTAAGGATAAACAAAACAGAAGGGGTGACAGAGAGTCTCCTTGAAAAATTCCACGTCGGATATTCAGACGGTTGGATATGGCAGTGCCCCCGGTGTGCCTAAGGTATAGTTTTGTGTTCCACATCCCCATGCTGTGCTTAAGAAAGTTTAATACCACAGGGGAGACTTTGTACATTTCCAAAGCCTTAAGGATCCAAGAATGTGGAACACTATCAAAGGCTTTACGATAATCAATCCACGCTGCACTGAGATTTCTGCGTCGTCTCCTGCAATTTTCCAGGATCATTTTATTTATCAGAAGTTGATCTTTGCAGCCATATGAACCTCTACTGCATCCCTTCTGTTCCAGCGGGAGAATGCTGTTTGTTTCGAAGAAGGAGTAAGTACGGTTCGTCAGTACAGACGTGATCAACTTATACGTTGTGGAAAGACATGTTATCGGTCTATAATTTTTCGGGTCGTCTGTTTCAGTTGTTTTTGGTATGAGGTATGTAATACCTTCAGTAACCCATTCCGGGATTTTATTGGGATTATTTACAAGCGTTGATAATGTTTTTGCAAGTATGCCATGGGTAGATGAGAGATGATACAGCCAGAAATTGGGCACCTTGTCATTTCCTGGGGATTTCCATTTTTGGGATTTCGTTAGTGCTTGCCTAACATCATCTGTGGATATATTTACCCATTCTTGCAGAGGTGTATCCAGCAGTCGTTCTTCTTCACGCCGTATCCATTCTGCATTTGGGTTACATTCCTTTGGGTTGCTCCAAATATTTTCCCAAAATGTCTGTACATTATCAATCGATGGTGGCGTTTCGACATGTATAGGCGTTTTTCCAATTTCCCTGTAAAATTTCTTAAGATCTGTTCGGAATATTTTATTTTGGCGATAGAATCTACAACGTTATTATTATTATTATTATTATTATTATTATTATTATTATTATTATTATTATTTCCTTTGATTTCTGGTGTGCACTCATTTCTTTCCAGACCCCGACCAGAGCTGTGTTGAAAAAAATTGCACGTTTTTGACATAGAAATAGCCCTTCGTAATGTGTTGGCTGTATTTGTGAGTACAGTTTTTGTTTTGTGTATTTCTATAAGGCATGGGCTACCAGGATTGCTTCAGTTGGAATATTTTCCAATCAATCCGAGGGCTCCAACTACAAATTGAATTGTCAATGTCCTCATGCACCACATTTTTGAGATTTTGATTCCAAGGTCCTTTTATTTTGATAGTTTTTTTTGATAATCTTCAAAGATATATTGCAGTCTGCAGATACTATCCTATCAATAAAGAGGCACTTTTTGTCTTTGCAGTCTCTAACCGCGATGTCAGGGCGATTAGCTTTGATTGTTCTGTCTGTGTGTATTGTGTAGTCCCATAAAATTGTTACAGGTCTTATCTCCCTAACTCAATTATTATTATTATTATTATTTCCTTGGGTTTATGTTGTATTCAGATTTCCTTCCGGGTCCCAACCAGAAATCTAAGGTCAGAAATGGCTTCATAACATTTTCCCCTGATCGTTTATGGAAAAAATAAAAACTAAAAAACGCTAAAGCCACACACATTTTAGATCGATAAAGCTCTTCATAATGTGTGAGCTGCACTTGTGAGTATATTTTTTTGTATCTCTTTAAGACATAGGCTACCAGGAATTCCTTCAATGAGTCTACCGGGAACGTTTCCAATCGATCCGAGTGCTCCAACTACTACTGGAATTCTTAATGTCCTCATGCGCCACATTTTGGAGATTTCCACTTCAAGATCCTTCTATTTTGAGAGTTTTTTTTTTTAAGATTTTCAAATATGCATTAAAATCTTCAGCAACTTCCATGTCAATAAGAAAGGTACATTCTGTTTTTGTGTTCTTTGATCACGATGTCTGAACGATTAGATTTGATTGCGTGTATTTAAAAATCCTATAAAATTGTTAAAGGTTCCATCTTTGTAACCCAGTCGGGGTGGTGTTCTTACCAATTTCTTGCAATTTCCTTTCTGTAAAAGTTACATATTTTTCCAGTGCAGATATTGGCCCAATCTATCATTCCGTGTTTTATATTCAGTTGGCGCTAACAACATTCAACCTGATAGAAGATGATCAATTGTTTCTGGATATTTGCTTTTAGGATTCCACTTCAAGATCCTTGTATTCTGGTAGCTTTTTTTTTTTTTTTCAGATTTTCAAAGATACATTACAGTCTGCAGGAACTGCCATGTCAATAAAAAAGATTATTATTATTATTATTATTATTATTCAGTTGCGAAGAGAAGGTCGTTTTCAGTCAGCATTTAATTGTACGGCTGGCTGCACAGAAAAGAGATTAAAGCTGAATTGTACGAAAGAAAAGTAAGATTGATGTATTTTTTGAGGGGCGTGGACTTTTAGGGAACGGTTGTTATATATTAGGATCTTCGCGGTCTACACACCTTTCTGGTTTTATAAAGAGAAATCGGTATGCTAAACCGAAAATGCCGCGCACTTGTCGTTAGTTTGTTTGGAATAAACGAAAAAAAAAAAAAAAACGACATAAAGATGATTTGGCAAAAAGAATAAAAAATAAAAAATAACAATCATAAACTATCGTGGTTATGATTTTCAGCCACGCTGACTGACTTACAATAGTCACTTAGTGAAAGTCTAGGCCAATGTTTCCCATTTTTTTTTTAAATTCAGGACACACTTATAGAATAATTAAAATTCTGGGGTGCACTTTAAATTTAAAAAGAAAAATTAGTCATGAAATCTGAAAATAATAAAATAAAGATGTCTTCTGAAATAAGAAATTATTCTTAAAATATTTCATCAATACGATTGTTTGATATTGCAATTTTTTTAATTGAATTTTTAGGCCTTATAAATGAATATTAGCGGTACAGTTTTCATTTAAACGGATTTATAAAGAATCTGTTATTTTTTATAGAGGCCGATAAACTGATGAAAATCCCTTGAGGAAAGCAAAAAGCAAAGGATTATCCATTCCTTGTTAAAGATTAAAGAATTTAGTATCCGTTTTAATATCAAATGACAAAGACTTGACTTAGGCATTCTGTTAACTTGCATTGAATATTCGTGTAGCTGTCTGCTTTTTATTCGAAGTTTCTTGATAAAATCCAAAGAAGAATTTGCAATGTTATTGGTAATCATTTTTTTTTTTTTTTTGGAACTCTAGGCCAGTGTTTTCCAGTTTAGTTTTTTTTTTTTTTTTTTTTTTTTTTAATTCAGGACGCACTTAGAGAATAACTAAAATTCTGGAGTGCACTTTAAATTTTAGCAAGGAAAAATTAGTCATGAAATTTGAAAATAATAAAATAAATGAATCTCCTGAATTAAGCAAGCAGCGATCCGACGTGCGCATGCGTGTGTAGAGGCAAGCGGAGGACATTTTGAACATTTGTCATGATTTGTCTTGTTGAAGTACAACGATGGCCTTTTGGACAAATGTTTATATGGATATTTTACCCTGTTTTGGTGTTTATATGACCTCTTTTATTTCTGTCCTCACTTTTTTTTAGTTTACCCGACAAATTCCCTTAAGGTGACGTCAGTTCTCTGGTAAATGCTGAATACATTTTGTTTTTCGAGTGTGTATTTCCTTTTTTTATTTTTTTATTTTTTTTTGTATCTGTATGATGCGTGTGTCTGAGTGAACGGTTGCACGATTGATTGTTGCTGTATATATATATATATATATATATATATATATATATATATATATATATATATGTTTGAATAAAAACAGACCACTCTGTTTTTATTTGTGGAATCTTCCACAACTTAACCAGCCTTACCTCTTTGTAGCAAATGCACTCTTCCTATCTGGTAAGCCAAATTCTACTTTCAGACAATATAACAAGTGTTCATTGGTCAATCACCTCCAACCTGGCTTGCTGATTGGTCAGTTCCGACCAATCAAACCGCCTGCACGCGACCAATCCGTTTTCCCGCTCATATGCTGTGAGCCTCTCAGCGGTTATATAAACCGAACACGTGTGAACCCCTTTTAGGGGGAGTAGTAATTACCAAGCTTCAACATGTAACCTTCACCGACTCCCGTCTTAGTCATTGCTGACCAGACTTTAAAGACAATTACCAACTTTAGACAGTCAGCAACAGTGCCACAGAGAATTGCTAACTTACTCCACGTCGTTCGAAACCAAACTTTGCCGCCACACAAAAAAACACCTCAACGCTGACTCGCTAATATTTTAACTCTACCAATTCTGTGGACAGTATTTCTTAGATGTTATTACTTAATAAATAGTAAATGTAATTTACTTTAAGTAAGTGAAATTCTATATATGAACGACCGTAGAAACATTACAGTAAAAAGGTAAATAACTTTTCAAGAACTTTTCTGAACTCTTTGCAAACATAACACTAACACAGACCCATATTCTACTTGTACATGATATTGAACTGTATGCAAATGTTTTATCCAATTTCATTCATAATATGAACTCAGGCACAAATGTTCCGAGTTAAAGGGACACAACTTTGTCCTATCCTTTGATACACATTGTACGTTAATTTAAAACTTATTGTTATGTTAAACAATTCGGTTGGATTTTATATTTTAATTTTGATGTAAGTGGAAATAGTTAATTGACACGCAACCTATTCTTAACAAATATTGCCACACAATTAACCCATCCACTACATATTCAAACATATCTGCTCTGAATTTTACATTGAGCTCTCTGGATATCATCCTCCTTCGGTCTACCCATGCGGATTACCTAGTTTTGCATAAACTAACTATATATATATATATATATATATATATATATATATATATATATATATATATTAATTAAAAGGTGCAATTATGATTTATAAATTCATGAATCATTCATACAAAAAACAAATATAGAGGTTAATGATTTAAATGGCGAGAATAAATCGTCGCATACAATCTAAATAAGATACATCAACCCCGAAATTGTATATGAATTCGGTTCGGGGTTGATGTATCTTATTTATATTGTTTGCGACGATGTATTCTCGCCATTTAAATCATTAACCTCTATATTTGTTTTTTGTATGAATGATTCATGAATATATATATATGTATATATACATATATATATATATATATATATATATATATATATCTTAAAGATCATCATCATCCACAGATAGATTGTTTTGCTGTATCACAGCTCCTCAGTGTGTCTAGACATCTGATCGCTTCAAGCCGGGCCCGAAACCTGACCTGTTTAGTATCAGTCGGAGATTCTAACCCCTAGGCTATCGGCAAAGAAAAAGGCGGTTTTTTGCGTATTTATTTTTACATAAACACGCCAGTGACCTATCTATTGAAAGTGTATTATATGTGTGTGTGTGTGCGCGTGTGTGTGTGTGTGCGCGCGCGTGCGTGCGTGTGTGTGCGCGTGCGTGTGTGTGTACGTGTGTGTGTGCGCGTGTGTGTGTGTGCGCGCGCGTGTGTGTGTGTGTGTGTGTGTGCGTAAGTCTCCTGCAATTGTATAGATGAGAACGTTTTTTTTTTAAACATGTGCTTCGGCCCTTATTTGTTAGAAGTATGAATGAAAAAGAGACTGCGAATAATTATCGCGGAGCATTTATAGTGCCGGAGAGCGTCCCCTAGTAGCGGTTTCGAAAATTAGGGGGAGGTAACTCGACATATGTGATGAATGTTAAATGTGGTACAGTTGTCATTTAAACAGATTTATGAAGAATCTGGTATGTTTTTGAGAGAAAGGCCGACAATGACTGATTTAAATCCTTTGAGGAAAGCTCTTCTTAAACATTAAGAATTTTAGAAATCCATTTTAAAATATCAAATGACAAAGACTTGAGTTAGACATGAAAGCTATGTGATTAGTGTCTTTAGCTTTTTTAAGAATACAAATTTTTTAAATATGAAACTAATTCATGAATTACTCTTCTGTTAATTTTGGGGGGCATCTGGCTAATATTTCAAGGAATCTCTCTCTCTCTCTTTCTCTCACTCACTCACTCACTCTATCTCTCTCTTCATAAGCTGACTTTGAAAAACTTCCCAGTTTTATTTCAGTCAGCGCTTTAAACCAGTGCATATCAAACATTTTTATTCCAGGGTGCACTTCTAGAAAACCAGAGAGCACTTTAAATTTTAATATGGAAAAATTATTCGTAAAATTTGAAAATAGGATAATAATAAAAAAGTAATAATAACTATTTATTTTTAAGACATTCTCCTTCTTTTATGTGCCTTGTCTCTGTTACGGTTTTTTGTATATATATATATATAACTAGTGAGCCAATCCAGATGACTCAACTTCCTTTATAGTCTACCAATAGAAGCTTAACCAATCAGAAGCCGCAGAACATTGTATTCGTCGTGTATAAAGGCGGCCATCTTTGTTTACCCTACAGAAGGACCAGTGCTAACTTGACAGGCGAAGAGGATAGAAGGAAGAACTACGCTCTGCTAAGATATCCACTGCGAACCTGAACTACGCTTTCCTACTGTCTCCGAAATATTCACTGCCAACCTCTGGATTCTATACTCGAAGACGACCGTCATGAAGATTTCTAACAGTCTCTTCAGGACATAGGCGATCATGGCCCTCCACTTCGCCCTATCCTTTGCAGTTCTCAATAAGTTTTGTCCCTTTGTTACTTTTTCAAGACCACGTTCTGTCATCCACATTGCTTAAGCCCGCTAGGTATGTCACGGGTTGTTTTCGGTTGTCTCTCTTTCCCCCTATTCGCCCTATGAGTGTCAGATTCTCCAAGCCCTTTTTTCTCATTACATGTTCCAGAAATTTCAGCTGCTTCTTCCTTATGTTAAGTATAACTTTCATCGTTTGCATCCTCTACAAAACCTCATCGTTGCTCACACGCTCGATCCATGATATCCTTAGCATCCTTCGGTCTGCCTCTGACTCGACTGACTGACTGACTCGCTCTGACTGACTGACAGACTCCTGACGGACTTCACTCCAGACTCCCCACGAGGGCATCATGTGGCACAAGGCCGGTTTAACGTGGGATCTCCGAGCCCGTGGGCTCGGCCAAAAATATGCCCTTTGAACCCGTACAAACGGGTTCAGGGTTGGTTTACCTCCCCGAAAGAGACTCCGCCCTTCGGCTTAGCCTCATTCGGGTTCCTCCCCACCCGAAGGCAGAGAGTTCAACCAATCAGCCGGTCAGCCGGTCGCCCGACTTCGGGATGAACGGTATTTAGTCACCTCCCCACGAGGGCACATGTGGCACAAGGCCGGTTTAACGTGGGATCTCCGAGCCCGTGGGCTCGGCCAAAAATATGCCCTTTGAACCCGTATAAACCGGTTCAGGGTCGGTTTACCTCCCCGAAAGAGAATCCGCCCTTCGACGTAGCTTCGTTCGGGTTCCTCCTCGCCCGAAGGCAGAGAGTTCAACCGATCAGGCAGTCAGCCGGTCGCCCGACTTCAGACTTCCTCTTGAGGCGCAGTATTTATTACGTATGGAAGAGTCCATTATGTTATTATGGGTACGGTCCCATAACACTTCTCTTGCACTTTTCCATTGTGGAACTCTCTTCTGTCTTCTTGCTTTTCATTCAAGTTTGATCTCCCAAAATTTAAATGCAATATCAATCGCCATCTACTGTCTTGATAAGTTTTCTATTCTCCTCGTTCTGCAATATTACTAGTCCTGACCTGGCATCTCGGCTTCGGTCCCTTCCACACCGCTGTAACGGGACTTCCCTTGATATTTTCTATAAATCCTTTCATGGTAATTATTCTAGTGCACATATGGCTATGTTACCAAGGCTTTATAAATTTAAGCGTTGTACTAGATGAACGGAGGGTTTCATCATTTTACAGTTGAAATGGCTATATGAAACCGTAAGTTCTATGTTAACAGTTTCTTCTATCCCACTTCTCTTCCGGTTTCTTGCGTTCCAGTCAACTTTCTAGCCCTGTGCCTGACAATAAACTACATTCGGCAGCAAGGCCTCTAGTCAAGAGGTTTTAAGGAGCATCGTAGCACCTCTTAATTACTGCTGGTCTTAGGTCCACCCTGACTCGGGGTGGTAGCATCTGTTAGGGTTCCAGCTATGGGTAAATAGTAAACCCCTAAACAGAAATGCCAGCAATACATTTTTATATAAAAATACCAACAACTTTTGATATTAAAATTACCAACAACAAATTTTATCTGTAGTTGAAGGCATACAAATGCGTTCAAAATATTTAGATTAAATAACGTGTGGCGGACTTCATCACATTAATTTAACTTTAGATTAGGAAACAAGGCTGACGCAGAAAAGGATAAGCAAAAGACATTGTTACACATAAAATATGTATTTAACAAGATGTATAATATCAAACAACAATGTGAAGGAAAGCATGCATTTAAGCAAGAAAAGGTTGAATAAACCAAGAGTTGTCTCTCTTATCTGTTATTTTAGTATTTCAAAGTTCACTGGAAGAATGTTCATGAGAGTCTCTTATAATCACTGTTCTTAAAAGATTTGCTGTGTTAGAAAAGATTATGTGAGTGTATACAAGGTATGTTCAGCATGTGAGTGGTTTGTGTGAGTGAGAAGGTTGGCGCATGGTTTCAACGGTCGTGGATTCATTTGGCAGTTGAATTCTCACTAATTAGCTAAGAAAAATTCTTGCTTAAATAAGTGACTATAGGCTCCAGATCGCTGCGCGGGAAGAATTATTCTTCAAGTGTAGACGATCTGATTAGTTGGCATAGACCAATCAGCGAGCGAGATTTGGGAGATACTTAAGAAAGCTTCTGTAATCCGTTTCTCCTAAAAGTGAACAAAATTGACTACTTCAAAAGAGAGCGATTACAAAATTGTCGCATTGCTGCGATTTGTAAATTGCCTATAATAATGTAGTGGTGATTAATTAACCAATGAATGCTTGGTGTTGTATGTGATTTGTATTTTTGTATGTATGTATGTGTGTATCCGCACAAACTCATAGAGGTTGATTAGAGGAGGAGGAGGAAATTTTCTCTTCCTCTCTAGTCGAACTCCCTGCCGAAGGGCAACGTCACGTTTGGGGAGGTAAACAAACCCGACCTCGTATATACGATATCTGCAGGTATTTTTTGCCCGGGCCTTCGGGCTCGGATCGCCCCACGTTAAAAACTGGTCTTGTGCCACACACTGCCTTGTGGGGAGGTTGGTAAATAGGGAGGTTGATTTGTCGCTAAACAAACTTAACCAAACCAAACCAGTCAACTGGTTAAATTTAAATGCAATGTCAATCGTCATCTTCTATCTTTGTAAAATCTGTTCTTTTATTGTCCTTTAATAATGTTAAAATTTTTCTTCTACACTCAGTAACCCTTTGCGTCTTAGTGAATTTATTATCTTACTTACCCTTTCACTGTTAAAACTGTTAAATGTAGCCGTCTCTTCTACTCCAATAGCTTCATACCTCGCACCTCTCGCCTGTGGAACACCCTTCCCTATCTCTGTTTCACTGAGAGCTATAATCTTCAACTATTCAAATGTAATGTCAATCGACATCTCCAGTTGCCTTAATCTATCCACTATACTTCTCTTCATCCTTTCCTCTATCAATCCTATCTGCCCCCGGTCCAAATCCTCTGTAACCCCTTGCGTACTAGTGGCTTTCCGCCTTGCTTCAGGGGAAATGCTTAAAAAAAAGAATTAAAAAAATTCAATTAATAAATTAATTTTACAATATTGAACAAATATTCTAATTTATTCTACTCTATATCAAAATTTACACTTACGAAATATTTTTTGAGGAGCTAATATTCAAATAATAATCAAATAGTAAAAATAAAACACTTGTATAATTATTTTGCTACTGACCTGTTAGTTGCACTCTATCAAGCCCTAAAGGGAATAAGATTTTACTATTTTTGGACATGTCCCCAATTCAACTAAAATATTTGAGTAATGTATCTAAATAGAAATTGAGATTCTCTAGTTGATCAGATTTCCAAATTGCATCGTTTTTGGAGGCGTTAAATTAAAGATTAAAATTTCAATTTATTTCTCTTGTTAACAGCAAAATTTATATCAATTTTGAGATTAGAACTTCTTGGATTTATCAGACTTCCTATTAAGGCAGGAATAAATATCGTAATTTCTCGAAAATAATACGCATTTTTTATAGTAGGGGTGCGTATTATAAATAGGATTATTAAACAAAAATATTTTTTCGTTATTGATTTCTAATAATAAATACGTACTATTTTTTTTTTTTTCTAAAATAAAAAAGATATTATCCCAATTTTCATTTTAAATCCAACAATAATAATTATAACATATTTTTTGTCAATAAATTTATGTTTATCAGTAACAGCATTTTTTATTTGGTGTATAATGGGTTATCACTTATAGTGAAGTGTATGAGTGTTGAAACAGATTAGTTTTATTTGGCCTTGTTAGTTAGATAGCCCGCCATAAGAGGGGGTATAAAGCAAGAAAATCAAATTGTAAAGTGAAACAACAAATTTATATACATATAAATCAATTTAGGTCTTCACAAATAAAATAGATATATTTTGATTGATACAAGGTCGTCAAAATGTTCGTAGTAGTCCTTGCAAGAATGAGTTTATGTGTACGTAGGCAGGAACATATGTGTGTATGTATGTATGTATGTATGTATGTATGTATGTATGCACGTATGAGCGTTATTGTAGGGTAGGAATATCTTTGAAGTAATCACTCAGTCTTAAAATGTTCTGTTCGTTTATCAAGTATAAGAGGTGAGGGAGAAGGTAGAGATAATAATAACGATCGCTTGACGTTTGCCAAGGGACGTGTTAATACGCTCGTCTCCTTCTCTCTGGTGACAGGTGAACTTGCCCATCTTTTATTTTGTTTGTGGGGTTTGAAAAGGTCATTTGAGAATTCACTCCCGGATATGATTTGGGCCTTTCCATTGGACGACGGACAAACTTTGCGTCGGCTCGCGAAAAGGTCCATAAAAGAATTTGTTTCTGAGAATTAAAGATTATTTGAATTTTGTTTTTAAATGTTTCCTAGTTTTCTATTGGCCAAAAAACATTTCGCATCGAGGTGGGAAATTTCACAAGTTTTGTTTTGGATTCGCTTTTGTGTGTGTGTGTGTGTGTGTGTGTGTGTGTGTGTGTGTGTGTGTGTGTGTGTGTGTTAAGCAAAGTTTGTAAATTCGAGTCTTTTTAATTTCTAACAAAATCAATGAGTCAGTGCTTAGCATTTGAATTTTATATCTAGATCTTGTTTTGTTCACTACAGTTGAAGAAATAAAAAAAATCTATAAAAAGGTCAATTTTGAAGAAAAGATGATATCAAGTTAACAATTTATTGAAATTTTAATTTTCATCATTATCATCATTTTCTAATATAGAATCAATATTTAAATTGTCAATAAAGAAATTATCATTAACAATATTGTCTTTGTCCTGTTCAAAATTATCTTCTGCCTCTTCATTCGCTTGCCAAACGATGTTATCTTTCAAAGGCATCCATGGCTATCGTTAGATAACACTTCTTGAAACCTCTCTATATAACATCCTCACCGACGGAATCCTTAGAATTCTTGAATTTATTTTTTTACAAGTTTCATTTTATTAGTAAGCCGCTTACTTTTGATTTTATTCTTAATGTCAAGGTCGACAAAATGTCTTCGTAATTATTTTCTTTTTTTTTGACAAAATTTATACATGAGTATTATACATAGCGGTGGATATATTTCTTAATTTCTGGATCATTTGTTGGAGTGCGCATTATTATTTTATGGGTACGTATTATTTTCGATAAATTATGGTACGTGTGTTGTTACAGTGTATTTGTTGTTTGTTGGTGATATCTTTTTTTTTTCCAAACGACGTGTTTATAGGGATTGGATTACAGTCATTAGGAGCAATTACATTCCTGCAATTAAAATATCCGAAATATTGTCATAAGAAAAATAAATCTATGTTTAAATAAGGCGTCATCAATTTAAGGGAGGCAACTCAGAATAAAGAGTTACTTCCCTTGGAACAAACAGGTTTTAATTTCCTAATTTTTTTCTTAATCATATTTTCGTATATATATATATATATATATAGATATATAATCCGGTGTTTTTTAGATATTTTTATTTTTACAAAATAGTGCTCAATGTAAATTTACAGAGCATTAATATTATAAGTTAATAGACTTAAAATATGGTTTTTCGCTACACAGTTCCAACCATGTTTCAAAAATGGAAGCTAAAAGCCCCTAATTTAATTTTGTAATTAAATTAAAGACATTAGTTCCATTTCATGCTCAAGCGAATTTTGGAGTAACTTTAAAAATTACTGGGTTTTAAATACACAGCTAAAACAAAATTCATGTTTCCAAGGTTACAGATAAATCTATTTTGCTAGCCTAGGGGTGCCTGGGTGTTCAATATGTCTATATTTCAATGTATCAGTTATTGTTACGTTTTGGTAGTGGGTAGGGATGTATTTTTCAATGAAATCTAACATCCGTTAAAAGCGTGTCGGCTGGATTTTTTTTTTTTGTTAACGGCTAAAATTCCAACGGCATTTTTTTCGTTCGTATATTTAAAGATTTTTGGGGAGGTGTCTACGTCAGAATACTTTTTATTTAACTACGATTTTAAATACTTTTTACTTTTAATTTTTAATATACTATATTTCTTTCAAGAACAATTAAATGTAATTAGAATCCCTTACAGTTTGTAGAATTATTATCACATCAAGTATATTACGGTTTTTTTTTTAAGATTTTATATTTGAATATTATTTAAGTAAAATTTCCATTTCTCTGATTTAGTAAACTTTATTTATTTATTTAATTACAATTTAAAAGAAGTTTAGGTTAGAATTCATTTTAATGAACTACAATTTTAATTACAACTTTAAAATATTTTCATTATTAGTTTTTATAGACTATATTTTATTCAATAGAAGTAAATGTATTTGGCTGGGGCAGAAATAATGACGCAATAACGCTGCTCTTTGACGTTAAAAAATCTAGTCTAGCAAAATTGGAAACATGGTTAGAAATGTGTAGCGAAAAACCATATTTTAAGTCTATTAATTTATAATATATATATATATGTGTGTGTGTGTGTGTTTATATGTGTGTGCATATATATATAGATATATGATATATATTTATGTATATATGTGTGTATATATATATGATATATGTGTGTGTATATATATGTGTGAGTGTGTATGTGTGTATATATATATATATATATATATATATATACAATGATATTATTTGGTAATCCGTATGGATTAAAGCCATTACACACCTTTGTGTAATGGTTTTGGTCTGAAGTTTTGGAATTGAATTTTTCGATTTTAATGAAATAAATATCACCATGGGATTGCCAGTCTTCGTTTCATAATTATATATATATATATATATATATATATATATATATATATATATGATAAAAATAGAGATGTAAGGTATGCAATATTTATAGGTTAAAGTACTCAATATCAGGGATAGAGCGTAAAGTGGACACACCTAGCGGCGAAACTGTTTCATTCTTAGACGTGTGGCCGGCCGGTCTACGCGTTGAAAGATCAACACGTGTGTTTCCTGAAATGCCCATAACCAACATGGCTGTAAAGAAATAGTAAGTGCCAATATATGTGTACAAACAAATGATAATGTATAAATAACAAAGGATTACATATTGTTGCGTGTTACTGAACAATGAACATGAAAGAAGAAAATATTAAAGCTACTGAATAGTTTACGTATGTGTAGTTTGGTGTTGAAGAAAGTCCTAGATGAAATGAAGTGATAAGTGCGTACGTACGTGTGCGTGTGTATTGTTCATTCATGTCCCAAAAAGAGAAGGCGTTCTTCCGCGATAAAAATTTACATGTTGATGTATATGCAGAAAAAAATGAGAAAAAGAGGGCGAGAAAATATATCACCGAGCATTTAGCAGTATCGAAAATTAAGAGGAGGTAACGAACATACGCAATCTTCAGGCCATCTAATACACACACACACACATATATATATATATATATATGAGGGTGGGTGAATTAACATTTTTTTTAAATTATAAAATATCGCGTTCACGCGTGTTTACAAAAATCACAACGAACACAGTTGCATTAAGTTTGTCTTCGCAATTTGCCCCTGAGGATGATCACGGAAAAGATCGAAAGTACTTGGGTTAACAAAAACTACGGTACCTTCCTTGATGAATTTCAACTTAACACCAAGAAGCTAATTAGTGAACTATAATGGATTATTATAAAAATAAATATATGCCTATATTATTCAATGAAATATGCTTCAATGACAATATGCTACCTAAATTCATACACACATCCCCCATATATATATATATATATATATATATATATATATATATATATAGAGAGAGAGAGAGAGAGAGAGAGAGAGAGACAAAGAGTGATAGGAAAAGCACTTAGATAGATAGATAGATAGATAGATACGCACACTGGGATAGATAGATAGATAGATAGATAGATAGATAGATAGATAGATAGGGTGTATCATCAATACTTTTACAAAATTTGGGGACGGGTTCCTGACGCCAAAACAAGGTAAAATGCCCATATAAACATATATCCAAAAGGTCAGCATTTTACCTCAACAGCAAATCATAAATGTATATTGAGTGGGCCTTCATCCCAATACGTAGGGAGGAGTAGATGTGATAGGCAACAATAAACTACAAAAGAACTCAAAATCGATTGCTGCATTTAAGTATTGTATTAATATTTAAGCTTACCTTTTAAAAGTTCAACCATATATTTTTTTTTTTTTTTTGCCGTCACTTAATTTTAAGACAATTTGATGTAAGCAGGTCCTTACTTTCCATACAAGCAATTACTTTTGTTTCATAAGTGACTGTCGCTGGATTTCGTAATTAATTTTCATTATTCCCAAATTTATTTCCAAGTTATAAAAAATGTTAGAGTACAAAAAATTCATCGCAAAAATCGCGTAAAATATCGCCGAAAACAATCGCTGTAATGAAAAGTTGATAATCCAAAATTTCAGAGGATGAAATGGAACTAATGTCTTTAATTTAATTACAAAATTAAATTCGGGGCTTTTAGCTTCCATTTTTGAAACATGGTTAGAACTGTGTAGCGAAAATAACCATATTTTAAATCAATTAATTTATAATATTAATGCTCTGTAAATTTACACTGAGGACTATTTTGTAAAAATAAATATATAAGAACACCGGATTATATATCTTACTGTTCTTTCTTTTTATTTATATATACATACATTGGCTCCTAATCAAAGTCGAGCTCTCTACATCTTTATTTTTAACAAGAAGAAAATATGGAGAAAATAAATTTCGGAATTTCTCTGAAGAACATTCCTAATACCAACAAAAAGGAATATTTCGTGATATTAATGAATAAAACAGAGGAACTCATACGTAGGATGAGATGGAGAGCTTACTTCTTCCTTAATAAGAACGAATCACAAAACAAAAACTACAAGTAAACTTACGGTTTTAACAGTAAAAAAGCAGGACCGTTTATTCATGGTTTGTCCGCTTTCGAAAAAGACCTACTGGAAATAATTAACAACATAAATTTCCATGACAAGAAAAGCTACTTCAAGAAACGCCTGGATAAGATTGTAAAAGGATATGAACGCTACAGATAAAATTTTAGTAAAATCCGACAAAACTGGAAACTTTTATAAAACAACCATAAAGGAATACAACGACCTAATAAATAAGGACTTACATAAGAACTACAAGAAAGCAAATAAAAATGACCTCAACATAGTTCGGAATATCAATACTAGCAGTAAGGAAATCACTGATGAACTAATGATCAGTGATAGAGTAGGTCAAATATATCAAAAAGAATGCTACATAACCTTGAAGGACCATAAACCAGATTCTGAGGCTAATCCCACTACAATGATAATAAATCCAACAAGAACGGATATCGGAAAAAATAGCAAAATGATCCTTGAAGGGTAAATAAACAAATTAAAGAAAAAATAAGCCTGAAACTTTGGATTAATACCAAGGAAGTGATAAACTGGTTTACTTACATAAAAGAAAAAAATAATTGTACACTAATGCAGTTTGATATTGATAATTATTACCAATCAATATCTAAAGAACTATTTTTGAATGCGTTGGACTTTGCCACCCACTATGCGGATATTACAAGTGAAGAAAAGAACATTATCCTATATGCGAAAAAATCAGTACTTATACATAAAGGTGAGCAATGGATTAAGAATTCTTATGACCACTTTGACATCACAATGGGATCACTAGACTCAGCTGAGTCTTCTGATCTCATTGGTCTTTTTATATTATACAACCTAACAGCGCACTGTGATATTAATATAACTGACATTGGTTTGTACAGAGACGATGGACTTGTGGTTATTAGAAACTCAACTAACTTCAAAATAGATAGAATTAGAAAGGTATTTAAAAGCATGGGCTTAAAAATTACGGTTATCACTAAATTAAAAAAAGTGAACTTCTTAGATATAACATTAGATCTAAATAAAAATACATACACACCTTATAAAAAACCAAACACCAATCCTTTATATATACACCCTAAATCAAATCACCCCCCATCTATAATTAAACATATACCGTTATCTATGAGCAAACGAATAAGTACAAATTCTGCAAATGACAAGATTTTTGATGAGCATATTAATACCTATAATAAAGCTCTAAAAATGAGTGGCTACAAAAACCCAAAACTAACTTATATAAAAACTGAAAATGAAAAGCATAGAAAAAACAGATGTAGAAAAATAATTTGGTATACGCCCCCATACAACCAAATGGTAAAAAACAAATTAGGACAAAAATTCCTCGCATTAATAGTCAAGCATTTTCCTAGTGAAAGTAAACTAAGTACTATTTTCAATAAAAACACACTAAAATTGAGTTACAGTTGTACGGAAAACTTAGAAAAAATTATTAAGAAACATAATGCTAATATCTTACATAACCACTTATACCAAAACCAAAAAAATTTAGACAATAGAAAAATAAAAATAAAAACTGATGAAAATAAACAAAAATTATGTAACTGTAGAAACCCTCAAAATTGCCCTCTACAAAATAAATGTCGCACTGAATCATTAGTATATCATAAAATTTACTTAAATAATTGAAAAAAACAAAAATTGATACCTAATAATATACATACTTATAGTTGATGTGAAAATAACTCTACATACTGTAAGGGATATACAAATAGAAAAACTGCCATAAGAATCTTTGCCGTCAACAATAAATTTTTTTAAAAACATCCAGACGACATTGCATTTAACGGATGTCAGATTTCATTGAAGAATACATCCCTGACCCCTACCAAAACTGATACATCAATATACAGACATAATGAATACACAAATGACCCGCGTCTGGTTGAAATGCATTTCTCTGTTTCCTTGGAAACGTGAATTATGACTTTAGCTGACTTTAAAACCCAGTAACTTTATAAGATACTCCAAAATTCGCTTGACGATGAAATGGAACTGATGTCTTTAATTTAATTACAAAATTAAATTTGGACCTTCCATTTTTGAAACATGGTTAGAACTGTGTAGCGGAAAAACCATGTTTAAATCAATTAATTTATAATATTAATGCTCTGTAAATATACATTGAGCACTATTTTGTAAAAATAAAAATATCTATAAGAACACCGGATTATATATCTTACTGTTCTTTCTTTTAATATATATATATATATATATATATATATATATATATATAAAAGTGAACATAGAAGTCAATTTTATATTTACATACGCTCTATCTCTGATATTGAGTACTTTATCCTATAAATATAGCACATCATAAGACTATATTTATATATATTTATATGTATATATATATATATATAACATTACATATATATATATATATATATATATATATATATATAAAATATTACACACACACATATATATATATATATATGTAATGTTATATATATATATATATATATATATATATATATATATATATAGGAGGCACGGTGGAGTAGTAGATGTAGCTGTCTCTTCTACTCCAATATCTTCATACCTCGCACCTCTCGCCTGTGGAACACCATTCCCTATTTCTGTTTCACTGAGAGCTATAATCTTCAACTATTCAAATGTAATGTCAATCGACATCTCCAGTTGCCTTAATCTTTCCACTATCCTTCTCTTCATCCTTTACTATATCATTCCTATCTGCTCCCGGTCCAAATCCTCTGTAACCCCTTGCGTACTAGTGGCAATAATAATTGTAACATATTTTTTGTCAATAAATTTATGTTTATCAGTAACAGCATTTTTTATTTGGTGTATAATGGGTTATCACTTATAGTGAAGTGTATGAGTGTTGAAACAGATTAGTTTGATTTGGCCTTGTTAAGGAGAGAGTTCCCGCGCAATTGTATTTTTTTGGATACACGTGGTGTGAATTAATTTTTATTGTGTGTATGTGTGTGTGGAATGTAAAATAAGAAACAGCACAATACTCCCCCCCCCAGATTGGAAAATATATGAAAGATACAAGTTTTTCAATATGTGATATATTCTTTAAAATGTTTCGGCCAGTGGACTTTTCTGCCGGTTTTCGTTGTAGGTGTGATGTCAGTATTTTGTTTTCCGGCTTCCTCATTTTCTGTGTGAATATGTGTTTGTGGAGGTATTGTATGAGGTTGTTCCTCGATGTACGCTGGTTTAATGCGATCAATAGCGATATTATCTTTCTTTTCTTTTCTCATAATAGTAAAATATTTTTCATGCCTGTCCTGAACTTGATATGGTCCTGAATAATTTGGACAGAGTGGTTTTTTAACCGCGTCATTTCTGATAAATATATATTTGCAGGTGTGAAGATCGTTTGGGATGTAAGTTTGTTTCTCTGTTTTCCTGGTTGGTGCAAAGTTGAGAAGAGATATTTTATGTTTTAATTCTGTTACAAACGTTGTTGTAGGTGAAATTTCTGTCTTGTGATTAAAATACTGTCCAGGTAGGGTTAATGCTGATTTCTTATCGCTAAAAGAATTAGTGGTAAATTGTCTGTCCAGTCCGCATTATTTAAATTCATAGCTAGAGAAGCTTTTAACTGTCTGTGGAATCTTTCAACCATCCCATTTGCACAAGGGTGATAGGCGGTTGTTTTGATGTGATTCGTTCCTAACTATTGGGTAAATTCAGCAAAAAGTGTTGATTGGAGTTGTGAACCTCTATCTGTTGTTATTACTGAAGGTACTCCGAAAATTGCTATCCAGACCTGCAGTATAACTCTGGCTATTGTTGCAGCTGAAGTGTCATTGACTGCTATGGCTGTAGGCCATCTGCTAAATCTGTCAACTATAGTAAGAATATGTGTATGTCCTTTTGAGGTGGGTAAAGGTCCTACTAAGTCGATATGAATGTTGGTGAATCTAGCATCAGGTGTGCTAAAAGTGCCAAGTGGTGATTTCGTGTGTCTGTGGATTTTGTTCTTTTGGCAAGGTATTCAAGTTTTAGTCCAATTGCGAATTTCCGTGTTCATATTGGGCCAAACAAAGCGTTCTGCTATTAATTTTACAGTGGCTCTTTTTCCCGGTTGAGATAAATTGTGAAAATGTTGAAAAACTAGTCGTCTGTTGTTCGGTGGTATATATGGACGCGGATGTGTTTGTGATACATCACAATAAAATTTTGTTGTACCAAATGGTATGGGCATTTCTTTCAGTTGTGAGGATGTTTTTTGTTGTACAACTGGAAGTGTTTCATCTGTTTTCTGCTCTTGTGCGATTAATTCCATACTTAAAGAACTGGAATTTAAAGAGGCTATTGTAGATCGAGATAATTCGTCTGCTATAATGTTCTCTTGTCCCTTAATATATCGGATGTCCGTGGAGAACTGGGCGATATAATCGAGATGTCTGATTTCTCGTGGACCATATTTATCTACATGTGTATGTAGTGCATATGTTAATGGTTTGTGATCTGTATAAATGCAAAAATTTCTTCCTTCCAGCAAATGTTTAAAATGTTTAATTGCAAGGTAAATTGCTAGAAGCTCCCTTGAAAAGGTGCTGTATTTCGTCTGTGTCTTGCTTAGCTTACCAGAAAAAAAATGATATAGGAGTCATTGTGTTGTTAGCTAGTTGGTGTATGACTGCTCCTACAGCTATTTCAGATGCATCTGTTGTAAGCGTGAGTTTTGTGTCCTCGCTGTCCGTTACGTAGTTTAGTTTTGTAAAGTTGGCCAAATCAGTTTTAGCTTGTTTGAAGGCTTCTAAGCTAGGCTCTTCTAACTTTAACTGTTGGTTCTTTGTTTTGTTTTGTAACAAATCTGTTAACGGTGCAAGTAATGTAGAACAATTAGGTAAAAATCGTCTGTAATAGTTAATTACGCCTATGAATCTGCGTACTTGTCTGACTGATGTTGGTTGCGGGAAATTTGAAATTGCACTTACTTTCTCGGGTAGTGGAGATATTCCATCCTTGTCAATTAAGTGTCCGAGGAAATTAACCTTTGGTTGGCTGAAAATGCATTTCTCTGTATTTATTTTCAGACCGTAATGTGATATTCTTTCAAATGTTTGCTCTAAGTGCTGTCTGTGCTCGTCGAGGTTTCTGCTGGCGATTAAAACGTCATCCGCATATGCAAATATAAATGGCAGACCTCTAAAAACTTCGTCTATTAACCTTTGGAAGGTTTGACAGGCGTTCCTAAGCCCAAAAGGCATCCTTACGAACTCGTAAAGGCCAAATGGTGTGGTCAGTGCAGTTTTATGAATGTCTTCTTCTGCCACTGGAACTTGGTAGTACGCCTTTACGAGATCCAATTTGGAAAATATGGTTGCGCCTTGCAGAGCGATGGCGAAATCGTGGATATGTGGAATAGAGTATCTATCCGGGACCGTTTTAGCATTTAATCTTCTAAAATCGCCACAAGGACGCCATGTTGTAGCGTCAGACTTTTGCACCATGTGTAGCGGTGAAGACCAAGCACTTTTCGAGGGTCGGATGATCCCTTGCTGTAATAAATGTTGAAACCCGTTTTTCGCAATCTTATATTTGTCCGGTTTCAATCGTCTGGGGGTGGCATAGACAGGTTGTCCAGTTGTCTTGATGTGGTGCTTGGCATTATGTTTCATGGTGTCTGTGTTTTTAAATGGCTGGGAGAGTTGTGGATATTTTTTTAGTAGCTGACGGATGTACTGGTCCTCGGGTAAGGCAGAGCTGATTCCAGTAGACTGGTATTTCGAGATGATTCCTCTTACTGAAATCTTGGGTTGATTATCCACTAGTGTGCGATTAGTCATGTCGACAGACAGGTTGAATCTGGCTAAAAAATCTGCCCCCAATATAGGCGTTGTTACACTGGCTATGGTAAAATTCCAGAAAAAATTCCGTCGCATGCCGAGATTGATATTGAGCGATTTCTCTCCGTAAGTTGTTATTTTGGTACCGTTAGCTGCTTGAAGATGATAAGACTGTGGCATAGTCTCCTGATTTTGTGTTGGTGGTATCACGCTTATTTCAGCTCCGGTGTCTATTAAAAAGTTATATCCATTAATTTTGTCACGGATATAAAACAGACGACCTTTTGTTAAAAATCCAGCAACAGCCGTCGTCTCTACTGGCTGGAATTTTCGTTTCCCGCATTCGCGTTGTTGAAAGAACAAGGACGTGTACAGCGTCTCGCCTCAGGACAAAACTTTTTGTGGTAGTAACAAATTTCATCTTTTCTATTGCGGTTGTCAGTCCGGCCTCTGCTGAAACTTCGCTTTCTGTAGCCTGGACATTTATCGCGGCGGCACTGTCGGTCTTTTGGGAGTAAGCTTTGTAATTGTATAGACAACCTTTCTACAGTAGACTTGAGGTCGTTAAATTCCCTGTCTCTTTGTTGGGCTGGTTGTGGTTGGATAGAGTTTACCCTGCGGCTTCGAAAACTTTCATGGATCCGATCTGCAATGTCCGCGAGTTTTTCTGTCTGCGTTTCCTCCGTCATGGGTGCGAGGATTTGTGTTGTTGTAGTGGGTAACTTGTCCAGCCATAAGCTCCGCATAATGTTCTCGGACATTTTGTTGTCACCCAGTAAGGTTCGCATGTGCCTCAATAACTGCGATGGGGTGCGGTCTCCTAATTCAACCTGAGTGAAAAGGTTGCGTAGCATG
>OZ010611.1:4958365-4965865 GCA_963932145.1 Acanthosepion lycidas
AGATACCACTACAAACACAATTCTATGGCATTTCTCGTAAATAGTTTTTTATTTATGTTTGTAATCAGCGTTTGAAGTCGAATGATGCAAAAAACGTCGCAAAAAAAGTCACAAATTGTGAGAGGAAAACGTGACAATTTGGATTCTGACTAGGAAAGAGTCTCTACTGATTTTTGTAATATTTTTAATTAAATATACGTTACTAATTATGTTGAAAATTCCACTAATTTACGACAGAGATAGGTCTAACGCTATCTTAAAAAAATAGGAACTGGCCAGGCAAACAATTGGTAGAGTTGCGAAAAAGGTGCTCTTCGCGACGAAGCAGAGCAGATGAATGCTTAACAATAAGTGTCTTTGTCACTAGCATATCATTATTGTTAATACATTAGCATTTGTTTGAACTTATTGGTTCTTGTCATTTTATTGTATTTTTTCACGTGGACTCGGATGCCGAGTCCAGCACTTTTTTATGGGATATTACAACAGACACGTGTTTGTTTCTCAACTCAAACCCCGTCGTTACTAAAGCCCGCAACAAGTTCGAAAATACATAACCGGCTCGCGGCAGTATGAAAGCAGAAGGTAGTACTACTTATTATTAATGTTCCGATTGCTGAAGATAACTTCAGTGTCTGAAGTGATTAAAGCAACGTACATGGAAAAAAACTAAAGTTTTCTCATTTTCTTTCACTCCCAGTAACCCCTTGCGTCTTAGTGGCATTATCGCCATCTTATGTCTCCCTGAAACCTGTTCTTTTATTGTCCATTCTCCTCACTAAAGTCTTCTCATTCTATTTCACTCCCAGTAACCCCTTGCGTCTTAGTAGCATTATCGCCATCTTCTCTCTTCCTGAAACCTGTTCTTTTATTGTCCTTTCTCCTCACTAAAGTCTTCTCATTCTCTTTCACTCCCAGTAACCCCTTGCGTCTTAATGGCATTATCGCCATCTTCTGTCTTCCTGAAACCTGTTCTTTTATTGTCCTTTCTCCTCACTAAAGTCTTCTCATTCTCTTTCACTCCCAGTAACCCCTTGCGTCTTAGTGGCATTATCGCCATCTTCTCTCTTCCTGAAATCTGTTCTTTTATTGTCCTTTCTCCTCACTAAAGTCTTCTCATTCTCTTTCACTCCCAGTAACCCCTTGCGTCTTAATGGCATTATCGCCATCTTCTGTCTTCCTGAAACCTGTTCTTTTATTGTCCTTTCTCCTCACTAAAGTCTTCTCATTCTCTTTCACTCCCTGTAACCCCTTGCGTCTTAGTGGCATTATCGCCATCTTCTGTCTCCCTGAAACCTGTTCTTTTATTGTCCTTTCTCATCACTAAAGTCTTTTCATTCTCTTTCACTCCCAGTAACCCCTTGCGTCTTAGTGGCATTATCGCCATCTTATGTCTTCCTGAAACCTGTTCTTTTATTGTCCTTTCTCATCACTAAAGTCTTCTCATTCTCTTTCACTCCCAGTAACCACTTGCGTCTTTGTTGCATCATTGCCTTTCTTCATACGTAATTATTAAAAAACATGTATTGTTAAATCTTATTTGGTACAGTTCTTTGATTTTGGTAAAATATTATTTAAATAATTTACATAATGCATTAAAACAAGTCTTTCAATAAAAGCATTAAATGAATTAATAATATTATGCATATATGAATAGTTTTTTTATGTTTAAATTTTTAGTTTTATTATTTATTTTGATATTAGTTTGAATTTAACAAAATAATTTAATGACTTTAGAGAAATTCCCGCTTTACGAACATTTCTTTTAAAATAATTTAAAATTAACCCAGCAGACGATGTTTATTTTATTTATTCTTTTTTGGCGATTACCCGTCTTGATTTCCGTAGTTCGATAGGGTGCCTTTATCTAGTCGTCATTTCTTCTCGGTCTCATAGACAGCAATGGCCAGCTAAAACATGTCTGGTGCCCCAAACCCCGTAAGCTGGGATAAGATACATTTTGACCATGGCCCGAATCGGTTTCCCCACGTTCAAAAATATAACCTTGTGTCATGTCCTGTAGTAAGTATGGTGTGACAAGTGAATAAAGCTTCCCATTTTTTTTTTATTAAGATCAAAGTGTAGTATCTGTTTTCGCGCGGATAAACTACATTTCATCTCTCCGTTGAGCCTCTGTGCTCAGACAAAGTTCAGCTGAGTTGTTTCTCTATCTACGGACAGAGAAAATAATATTAAGATGTATGGAAACAGCTGCCAACGACAATACATCCCTTACTGCACTAAAGAGGTGATTTCAGTAAGTATACCTAATTAATCAACGTATTAATTTTTGGACCTGGTAGGGTGTATGCACGGGTTACCAGCATTAAACTGATCTTGTCTCATAAACTTCCAGTTTGGGAAGGCAAGTAAATGCAATCGTTTTTCGGTTAAGATGGATGTGTAGTATCTGTTCGCATCAGTTTAATCTTATTCTATCTTTCTCCACTTCTATCTTCCCTTCTTTTTGTTTTTCATTCTTTCTTACTTTCATTTTCTCACTGAAAGCAAGTAGCGTATTTACCCCTCTTTCAAAATAATCGAAACGAAATAAGTCTATTATCTATGTGGTATCAGCCAGGCTTAACGGTCATGTGAATTAGGAACATACAAATTGGTTGGTTGATTTTGTTTAGCGGCGTATCAACGTGTATACGTCATTAAATCCGAAATCTAAATATTTTCAATACAATTTCACAGCTTCAAATAAATATAAAGGCATTTCCCCCCAAAATTGGCATAATTTCGCAGGGCAATAATTGTGGCAATTCTTGTTTAAATAAGCTCCAATTTTCCCAAAATATATAAAAAAAACCAAAACAAATCAGGATTTTATATTTAATGGAAGAGGAAGTATGTGCTTATCTCAACGAGAATATGCTGGAGAGATGTATCAGACGTGGTGGAGATGAAGACAATTTTCTTCTGAAATGGCCACCGTGTAATTTCTTTTTATGGAGATATGTGAAGGGACTGCTTTATGCCCCACCTCTTCCTGCTTGCATTGATGAACTCAAGCAAAGAATCACTTCTGCACTGGATAATGCTACCAGAGACATGCTACAACGTGTTTGACAAGAGCTTAACTACCGAGTTGACGTGTGCCGTGTTACAGGCGGTACACATATTGAACAATTATGAAATCGGTCCCATAATAAACGTATGATATTCAAAACCTAAACTATTCAATTTCATTGAGCTAGACTTAGTAGTTTTCAAGATAATTGCTTTTAAAATGATGGCAAATTTTGGGGGACCTAGTATTTTGAGCGTAATAGTATGTCTTTACCTACAGATAAAATGTATTGTTAGTCATAAAATGCATTGATAATAATTCTAATCTATCTTCTATAGAAAGTATTGTTGATCATTTTGAGTTAAAATGTATTGTTAATTTTACTAAAAATGGTTATTGATGTTAGTTTTACTATAAGTCGGTATTGTTGGTAATTTATTTTATATAAAAATGTATTGATGGTATTTTTTCTATAAAAATATATTTTTATACTTGCATAGTGTTTTGTTTTTGCTTGAGGCTTGACTATTTGCCCATAGCTGGGATCATATCAGGTGCTACCATACCGGGTGATGGTGAACCTAGGAACAACAGCAATGAAGACGTGATTTCACGCAACTCAAAACCTCAGAGCATAGGCCTTGCTTCCGCAAGGACGCGGAGAGAGAATAACAATAGGATTTTATTAATTAGAGCTCAGTGTACGTTTGTCCGTCCGCCCGTCTGTTTTTCGATCTCGTTGAATTATAAACAAACCTGAAATAACAAGTAATAACAAAGTGAAAGTTTATAAAATCAATTCTTTATTTAAGGTTCAATTTTAATTTCACTTTTTGTCCGCATTGCAATTGATATCGTTAAATTAAACCGTGATTGAAACTTAACCCATTACCTGCCATGTGCTTTATTTGGAGATTTGTTAAAATTAAACTCACTACTTATTATTCCTTGTATGGACATTGAATTGCTTACATACATTGCATTTGCAGAGGTACATTTTACAACACTTAGCCTTTAAAGGTTCTATTATTAGCCGTAAGAAGACACTCTCTGTTGTAATTTTATATTTCGCATTTCACGAGTAGAAAAATAATGACTATTTTGAAATGTTTTTTTTTTTTATAATTTCTAATCATTATTATTCTTTGATGTTTTATACATATATATATATTTAATGTTCTAGTTTCTATAAAAACGACAATGGTAACTAATGAAATTAAACATAAGGAAAAATAAACTCCTAAGACACCTAAGAAATATTACATAATTAAAGAGTGACTTTAAGTGAAGGGGTAATAAAAACATGTTGATTATAAAAGAAAATTTGCACAAATTACGGAGATCGGTTGCGTATACGAAGAAAGATTATGCCGAATTCAGGTGTCGAAAAAAGATAAAATAATAAATTCTTATAACTTTTACGTAGATAGGACGTTGAATGCAAAAGTTTCGAAGGCCCAAAATACCTACGCGGGAGCTCGCCTAAAGTCCGCCAGGAGGGCGGCTTTTAGAGTAGTTTTGATTATTCTTGAATTATGTTCCTTTATTTCCGTCTTCTACATTTCTCCTCATTTTTTTTTCACTCTCTGTACACCCACCTCTGTGTCTTAGTGGCTTTGTCGCCTTCCTTGGTTGTGAAACGATTGAAAAACTGAAAATAAGACTTTGACAGCTACAATAAGAATATAGAAACTTTGGTAAATGTATTAGGTTGGTGCAAAAATAATGACGTAATAATGTCGTTTTTTGACGTTAAACAAATACGTCAAAAAACGACATTATTACGTCATTGTTTTTGCACCAACCTAATCTTAAGGGCGGTGGTAATATAGATTTTTAAGTTAATTATACGGTCCCAATTATATATATTCCTAAATGAAGATAGCTGAACATTCAACAATGAAGTCTGATAATTATTCGGCCAGGATCCCAAACCGATATAATCAATTATTTGCTAATATCTCTTAATTTTATTTCGACAGACTCTATGATCAAAGAAGGCGAGGCCATTTCAGGATACTAACGCGAAATTAACTGTACATTTTCCTGCAGTTTAGGCTACAAAAACAACAAAAAAAAAAAAAACTTTTATATCGTTTGCGTCTGTAACAAACACTACTAACCAATGGTTATCTCTTCGGATTTGCACTTTTCAACGGTTTCACGTACAGCTTCGAATTATACGATAGTCACCGATACCGAAATAGGAGATGGCCAACCTTGGGTTGGGTGTTTGCAGGTCGCTTTTCTGAAGACGACAATTAAGTCGTCTGTGAATCATTATTTGTATATAAAACGGGAAAGATTTCACCTTTCAAGACCAAGTGGAGCTTTGCACTCGTCTCGCCCAATTCACCTGTTCTGCTTTGATATTGTTAAAAGCAAATCTATCACACTATGCCTAACTACACTCTATACTACTTCAATGGCCGCGGACGTGCCGAGATCCTGCGTATGCTGTTCGCTGCCGCCGGCGTTCAGTTCAACGACAAGAGATTCGAGTTTAACGAATGGGACAAATATAGGAATGGTAAGTAAGAAATTAATATTCAAATGAAATTATATTTTTTGATTAGTTAATTAATTAAGAGCCTTTATAAATATCGTATGCCATTAAATATCCCATCGTCTGGCGTTAAATGGCGTGAGTTATAAATCCCTATCAGTTAAAATTTCTTTTGAATGATTTGTGTTTAAAACGAGAAATATTTCACCTCCTGACATTTATTCCCTTAAACAAGACTTCCAATTCTGGTTTAGCATTCTCGAAGGCAAACATTAGTATCAACCTAAGCTTTTGTCCTATCTAAGAAGTTAATACGCCGACTATCTCCAATTCAATTGTGTAAGACCCAACCAAAAGAAATCACCTTAAGTGTAGATACTCGAAGCTTGGGTATAAACCCTACCAATACAGAAATAGAAGATGGCCAACCTTGGGTTGCGTACTTGCAGTTTGCTTGCCAAAGTCGACAATTAATACCGCCCCTGAATCATTGATTTGTCTACAAAACGGAAACGATTCCACCTTTCAAAACCAAGAGGAGTTCTGCACACGTCTAGCCCAATTCACCTGTTCTGCTTTGATATTCTTTAAAGCAAGTCTACCTTACTATCCCTAACTACACTCCTTCAACACTACTCTAATTCAATGGCTATGGACGTGCCGAGATCCTGGGAATGCTGTTCGCCGCTGCTGGGGTTCAGTACGACAAGAGGTTTGAGTCTAACAATTATACGAATGACAAGTAGGAACTTAAATCCCAATGTAATTTTTATGGTTAGTTAATTAAATACACGATTTTAATAAATACTGTCTCCCTTTAAATGGCTTGAGTTTATCGTTGGTGTAATAAAATAAGTCTATAATTCCTATTAGTTAATCTTTCTTTTGAATGATTCGTGTTTAAAACGAGAAATATTACACATCCAGACATTTACTTAAGACTTATTCGGCAATAAGAAGACCTTAAATTCTGGTTTAGCATTCTCGAAAGCAAATTTCTTATCATGTCTACCCAAACAGTTCAACTATCTAAAGAGTTTCGAATATGTTGACTACATTCAGTGCAAAGGTGTAAGACCCAGAAAAGGCCCACCTTCAGGGTAGATACTTGAAACTCGGATATAAATCCCACCAATGTTCATAATTTTCAAATGTCATTATATTTTTTATGCTTAATTAATTAAATCCCTTTATAAATATCGTCTGCTATTAAATATCGCATCGTCAGGCGTTAAATGGCGTAAGTTACAAAACTCCTATCAGTTAAACTGTCTTTTGAATGATTCGTGTTTAAAACGAAAAAAAAATACACCACTTGGCATTCACTTGAGACTTCTTTCCTCTTAAACAAGCCTTTCAGTTCTAGTTTAGCATTCTTGAAAGCAAACATTAGTATCAACCTAAAATTATGTCCTATCTAAGAAGTTAATACGCCGAATATGCCCAATGCAAATGTGTAAGACCCAACCAAAAGAAACCACCTCAAGTGTAGATACTTGATACTAATCCCTACCAATGCAGAAATAGAAGATGGCCAAACCTTGAGTTGGGTGTTTGCAGGTTGCTTGCCGAAGTCGACAATTAATCTGGTTTCTGATTCATTGATTTGTATATAAAGCGGAAAAGATTTCACCTTTCAAAACCAAGAGGAACCCTGCACTCGTCTAGCCCACTTCGCCTATTCTGCTTTGATATTCTTAAAAGCAAATCCATCTCACTATGCCTAACTAGTACTACTTCAATGGCCGTAGACGTTCCGAGATCCTGCGAATGCTGTTCGCCGCTGCCGGCGTCCAGTTCAACGACAAAAGTTTCGAGTTTAACGAATCGGACAAATACAGTTGTTGTGACCAAGTAAATGGTTAAAGAAACAACAAAACAAGCGTTGCAGATATATTATATATTAATAGTAAGTACAACAGAAGAAGAGTAATACACGACTAGTGATTGTGTGTCGGATGACCAGCATTCAATCTAT
>OZ010611.1:4968365-5020865 GCA_963932145.1 Acanthosepion lycidas
GAACAGAAAACGTGAAAAGAAATATTGGTCAGACGTAAGGAAGGAGGTCATTCACAGAATTAGATTTTCATAGTTCATGAAGAGATCAAAAAAAAAAAAAACAATTCCTTAGCCGATTAATCAATTTTTTCAGATGAGATAATAGATATAGATTAACAGATGCGATAAAGATTAAGTTGCACAATTTCAGAAACAAGACAAGAAAATAATTACAAATATAGTTTTTAAAAAAAGATTATATATTCATGTAATTTTCTCAATAAAACATCGAAAATTGAAGACAGTTGATGATTAAATAAAAAAAAAATTATCTTAATGTTGTTAAAACTATAACAATAGACTATAATCAAAGTTATGTGACCGATAGAAGATTCGTTCCTACCGTAGTTCTTATTAGACACAATAAGAGATTAAGAGAAATAACTAATAATACAATAAACTATTTTAAAAATAGACTCTAATCAAAGTTATGTGACCGATAGAGGATTCGTTCCTACCGCAGTCCTTATTAGACACAATAAAAGATTAAGAAAAATAACTAATAATACAATAAACTATTCTAACAATAGAGTCTAATCAAAGTTATGTGACCCATAGTAGATTCGGTCCTACCGTAGTTCTTATTAGACACGATAAGAGTTTAAGAAAAATAACTAACAATACAATAAACTATTCTAACAATAGAGTGTAATCAAAGTTATGTGACCGATAGAAGATTCGTTCGTACCGGAGTTCTTATTAGACACAATAAGAGATTAAATAGAAGACCAAATAATAAAATAGAATGGCTGTAACAATAAACGTTTTGTGATGGATGGAATTATCTTAAACTTAGCATATGATTATTTTCTTGATTATTAAAACGGGAAATTTCTTCATTTTTTTTTGGCTTATTGGTCATGTAATATTCTTGTTTCTTCTATGACATTAATGAAATAAAAATAAAAATTGTAAATTCATGGTATGTCACATCCAATAAATGTAAATGTCTTGTCCGAAATTTGAACGTCATAAATCTGATTTCTCGTTCAAAACCAAAAATACATTATTTTGTACATTATTTTTACACATCTTTGATTTTACTTTGATATTTTTCACGAAATATGAACACTTTAATTGAAAGGCTTCTACCCCAAGAACAACATGGACATGATGAGGTGTGACTACATCGCTGACTGCTTCTATGAAATCATGCACGATTACATGAGGTACTTCCACTGGAAGAATGGACGCTTCAGGGTACGTTAATTATTTCTAATCTATTCAACATTTCATATCTACACCTTTCAACTCAATATCTTTAGAATGAGATAATCAATGCGTCTATAGTAACATTATTACGACTAAATGTCATTAGCTAAGACTTGTGTCTAGTGATTTGTAAATTATGACTGCTTCTACGAAATAATGGACGATTACATGAGGTACTACCATTGGAAGAACGGACGCTTTAGGGTGAGTCATTTATTTCGAATCTATTCAATTATTTCGAATCTGTTCAACATTTCATATCTACATCTTTCAAAACACTATCTATAGAAATGGACAAGCAAAAAGGCTATAGTATATTAATGATCATTCAGACTAAAAGACATTAGGTAAGACTAGTTTCGAGTGCTTTGTAAATAATGACTTCTATGAAATCATGCACGATTACATGAGGTACAGCCACTGGAAGAACGGACGCTTCAGGGTGAATCAGTTATTTTAAATCTACTCAACATTTCATATCTACATTTATAGAGATGGTAAGCAAAGAGGCTATAGTAAAATGGTAATTACTGATATATTTACTATGTGAATAATGAAGGAGTTTTACCGATATATATTTAATCATTTCACACCAGCCTACGAGATACAGCTTTAAGGTGGAATCTGAAAAGTGAAAAAAAAAAAAAAATTATTAGTGTACAATAGAAGAACAAGTATTAAGAAGACAGAAGATAACGATTGACATTGCATTTAAATTCTGGATGATTAAACGTGACTAGAAAGCAAGAGACCAGAAGGGAGTTCCACAGGCCAGAAACGCGAGAGAAGAAAGTCTTAGCATAGAACTTACGGTTACATCTGGCCATTTGAATAATAAAAATATGCAACCTAGCCGCCAATCTATTGCGGCATTTTAATTAGTAAATTCTAGTTACCAAAAATCGAAGGTCATAAGAAAAATTCTCATGGAAATATTTACAAAAAAAGCACTGAAAAGATACGTTACTGCGGTGGGGGAAATGACTGAAGCCGAGATGCCAGTTCAGGTCGAATAGTAATGCAGATTCTGTGGATTTTGTGAAGAATCTCTAAATACATAGCAAAAGCACCAGACTGGATTTGACATCAATATTAAATGCATAGACGAATGCTCGACTTAAATATGTGTAAGATGGTACGACAGAGCGAACCAACTTTCATCGTATAAGAAGGGAGGGATCATTATTTCAACTTAGAGCTCAAGAGATCAATTAGAAAAGATCCAACTCAATCTATAAGATGTTGGCACGTGAGAAAGGAGTTCTAGCTATGACAATCCAAAAGATCAGCGAAAAAGAGACTTGAAATGAAATCGTACGTGAAACCTGTGAGGCAGCTTGTTATTCCAGGACAGAAAGTTAGAAGATTAGATAGGGCGAAGATCATCTTGAATAAGTTGGAAAATTATCCTGAACTAATATATATATATATATATATATATATATATATATATATATATATATATATATCCTTCATAAGCTTCCGATCTTTAACTATGATTAATTAATGATGAACCCTTTTCGTTCATGATCGATTTCATCACGATTCGTCGGTTAAGTTTAGAGAGTAATTCTCCATTCTTATTGCTGAAAGTAGAGTCCAATAGTGTCATAATAACATTGGAGAGTTCCAGTAAGTTATCTTTAATCATTTCTAAGTTATAACGATTCAGAACTTAATCTAACAATTGGACAATTTTGCTGTTAAACAATTTGGACAACTTTACTGTTACACTCGGTATGTATATATGCAAAATCTGTTCACACTGATCACATGTAAGAGACACCTTCGATCTACGTTCTGCGAAAGGGTTGACGGCGCTCATATATCTGTCTGCACGTTTTTGTTGTGCATATTCTATCACGCTGTTCTCGAAACTGTTGAAACCAATAGTTATCGATTATTTCCATCTTTGCCAATCAATTGTAACTGCTTCCAGGTTTCAATATCTATATGTATCTTTTTGAGTGTGTCCTTCAGATTATATTTATAGCGCTTGCGAGGCTTACACTGCTGTGATTTTCCCTGTGATAACCCCCAGTACATAACCAATGCCAACTGCCAATATGACACCCCCCTGTTACATGTCCAATCTGCCATAAAGTGTGTCGACCAGCAAGCGGACTTACACGATATTTCCACAGCGAGCATTCAAAAGGGAAAGCTGCAGCAGGAAGACTGACATGTCAGCAATGTGGGACAAAATGCAGGATACTTGCCAGTCTTAAAAGCCATTTCAGATGTCATCAACGACGAATGTAATACCGTGCTGGGTAGGACGATAAACAACATCTGCATCCTGGGTATGACAATAAACTACATCCGCGTCCTGGGTAAGACGATAAACTACATCCTCGCCCAAACGTAAGACGATAAACTACATCCGCGTCCTGGGTAAGACAATAAACTACGTCCAACAACAAGGACAATGATCAGGAGTTTTTGAGGAGCGTGCAACCTCCTCTTAATTGCTGGTATTCCCAGGTCCCCTCTGACCCGGGGTGGTAGCACCTGTTCGGGTCCCAGCTATAGGAAAATAGGTAACCCCTTCCAAACTAGGGTCAAAACAAAATCAAAGTGTAAAAATATGTTTTAATGCCATCAATACGTTTTTGTAAAAAAAACTTACCAGCAATACATTTTTGGAAAAAAAAATTACAAGCAATAGAAATCTCTAGGATCTGTCTATATTTCCGAGATGAGGTATTATGTACACTATTTACATTATTCGGACTATTGTCCTCATCTTTGTCGCCATATTTATTACAACGTTTCGGTCCTTCAGTATCTGTCTATATTTCAGAGATGAGGTATTATGTACACTATTTACATTATTCGGACTATTGTCCTCATCTTTGTCGCCATATTTATTACAACGTTTCGGCCTTTCAGTATCTGTCTATATTTCCGAGATGAGGTATTATGTACACTATTTACATTATTCGGATTATTGTCCTCATCTATGTCGCCATATTTATTACAACGTTTCGGCCTTTCAGTATCTGTCTATATTTCAGAGATGAGGTATTATGTACACTATTTACATTATTCGGACTATTGTCCTCATCTTTGTCGCCATATTTATTACAACGTTTCGGTCCTTCAGTATCTGTCTATATTTCAGAGATGAGGTATTATGTACACTATTTACATTATTCGGACTATTGTCCTCATCTTTGTCGCCATATTTATTACAACGTTTCGGCCCTTCAGTATCTGTCTATATTTCTGAGATGAGGTATTATGTACACTATTTACATTATTCGGATTATTGTCCTCATCTATGTCGCCATATTTATTACAACGTTTCGGCCCTTCAGTATCTGTCTATATTTCTAAGATGAGGTATTATGTACACTATTTACATTATTCGGACTATTGTCCTCATCTTTGTCGCCATATTTATTACAACGTTTCGGCCCTTCAGTATCTGTCTATATTTCTAAGATGAGGTATTATGTACACTATTTACATTATTCGGACTATTGTCCTCATCTTTGTCGCCATATTTATTACAACGTTTCGGCCCTTCAGTATCTGTCTATATTTCAGAGATGAGCTATTATGTACACTATTTACATTATTCGGACTATTGTCCTCATCTTTGTCGCCATATTTATTACAACGTTTCGTCCTTTCAGTATCTGTCTATATTTCTGAGATGAGGTATTATGTACACTATTTACATTATTCGGACTATTGTCCTCATCTTTGTCGCCATATTTATTACAACGTTTCGGCCCTTCAGTATCTGTCTATATTTCTGAGATGAGGTATTATGTACACTATTTACATTATTCGGACTATTGTCCTCATCTATGTCGCCATATTTATTACAACGTTTCGGCCCTTCAGTATCTGTCTATATTTCTAAGATGAGGTATTATGTACACTATTTACATTATTCGGACTATTGTCCTCATCTTTGTCGCCATATTTATTACAACCTTTCGTCCTTTCAGTATCTGTCTATATTTCTGAGATGAGGTATTATGTACACTATTTACATTATTCGGACTATTGTCCTCATCTTTGTCACCATATTTATTACAACGTTTCTACCTTTCAATATCTGTCTATATTTCTGAGATGAGGTATTATGTACACTATTTACGTTATTTGGACTATAGTCCTCATCTTTGTCACCATATTTATTAGAACGTTTCGGCTCTTCAGTATCTGTGTATATTTCTGAGATGAGGAATTATGTACACTATTTACATTATTCGGACTATTGTCCTCATCTTTGTCACCAAATTTATTACAACGTTTCGGCCTTTCAGTATCTGTCTATATTTCTGAGGTGAGGTATTATGTACACTATTTACATTATTCGGACTATTGTCCTCGTCTTTGTCGTCATATTTATTACAACGTTTCGGCCGTTATACGCCCCGGACTTCTTCAGGTGGTTGGAATGTCGAACTAAAAAAGGCCGGAGCGTACAACGGCCGAAACGTTGTAATCCTAATCTTTTACGAGATGAAAGATCTTATAATTTCGCTTTTAAGGATCATTATCTTAAAGGGATGAATTCGATTTTATTTACTGTTAAATACGAAATCATTATTGTGCTACTTTTAACCGAAATACACTAAAATATTTTTAAAATACTAATTTCAATAAACAAATATTAAAATAAGAAAACTTTTAACTTTAAATTTCGATTTATTAATTTAACCACTTGAAATTCACTGGTAATTATTAGTTTTATATTTTAATTATTAGTATTATAATACTAATAATTAAAATACTTAAAGTATTGCTTGTTACTATTTTTACTTGTACTTTTTCGGTGAAATGTCTCTTGGCCAAATGTACTTTCGGTCAGATGTCCCTCGGTCAAATGTCGGTAAGGCCAAATGTCTCTTGACCAAATTTCCTTCAGCCAAATATCCTTCGGGCAAATGTCTCTTGGCCAAATGTCCTACGGCCAAATGTCTCTTGGCCAAATGTTCTTTGGCCAAATGTTCTTCGGCTAAATGTTCTTCGGCCAAATATCCGCCGGTCAAATGTCTCTGGGCCAAATGTCCTTCGGCCAAATGTTCTACGGCCAAATATCTGTCGGCCAAATGTCTCTGGGCCAAATGTGTCACAGCCAAATATCCGTCGGCCAAATATCCGTCAGCCAAATGTCCGGCTACAGAAAACTTAAAGCCATAAACAGGTGATATTTGTGTCCTATAAAAATTAATCTCATAAAAAAATTGTATTACCTGTGAAGTGTGCAAGGGTGATAATTAGCGTAGGATATGCTCAACTTTGATACACAAAAATTTACGCTTATGCATCTGTACTTAGATTAAACGAAAATAACTTACACCTTTGTGCAAATTTATTGAAACAAGCGCTGTAATTTCCTTTATTTCACCATACAGTCACTGGAGTGACAAAGTGGAATCGGTTTCTATATTTTCGTCAGATTAGGTCATTTGCAGTGGTGTGCAGTAATATGAATGTATTTTTGAAGTGTATGATGAATTTTGTTTGTCATTGAAAAATATTGCGTCATCCATGATTGCATCAGATTTTCATCACGCCCAGACACTATTGTCTAGACTGTCGATTAGTTCTCCTATGGCCATTGTTTGGGATGGATATTACTCCAAGGAAGCATACGAAAATTGTAACGCTGCACAAACCAACTAGCAAGCCTTACCAGTGAACAAATCAAAGTATTAATGACTGGCCCAGGAACTCTCCTGATTTAAATCCAGTCGAGAATCTGTGGTCAAACTGCAAGGAACGAATTCGTGGAATGGACATACGATGTACTAATATGTGCACTGGATAATGTTTCATTAGAAAAATACGAAAAAAAGTAAATAATAACGGAATTATTCGTTTTGTTTCAATTAATTTGCAAAACATATATTACTTACAATACATTCTTTCTGGCTGTGAATTTTGACGGCATGAGTACCCTAGTGTTATAATATTAGTGTAGTTAAGTAGAGGAGATGAAAAGTTTTGAAAATTTGGCCAAATATCTTAATTAAGATCAGAGGGTGTTGAATGGTTCTCCGTTCAACCAATAAACCTGTATTGGTCTGATCACCTTGTTCCCGTAGAAGACTGATGCTTGCCTAAACATGCTACGTATGGGAATTTAGCACAAGGAAGACGGCCGCAGCGTATGTCCCGCATGTGTTATGATGACAATCTGAAAAACACGCTCAAAAAGACACCTGAGAAGAACTTGCATCAGATCGGCAAACATGGAAGAATTTGGTTGCTACTGGTGCCATAAATTTGGACACCAGCAGGATAGAATAGGTAGAACAAAAGATATATAAATGACATCAATACTCTCGCAAAACCTGGATAGAAGGAATCTCTTACATGTGATCAATGTGAACGCAGTTGCTTTTCAAAAGCAGGACTTCTCAACCACATACGGAGTCATCGTCATGTCAACTATCACTATGATATCCCCAATGATCATACATGTAAAATCTGCCATAAAACGTGTCGATCAACCAACGGGCTCACATGGCATTTCCACAAACGGGACTGAAAATGGTTATGAGACAATCTGAAGGACACGCTAAAAATAACACACCCGGGAAAAACTGTTATACATCATGACGGTCGTCTTCGAGTATAGAATCCAGAGGTTAGCAGTGAATATTTCGAAGACAGTAGAAAAGCGTTGTTCAGGTTAGCAGTGGATATTTCGGTAAAAGGTAGCAGGGCGTAGTTCGTCTACTTCTACTCCTCTTCGCCTGACAAGCTGGCACTGGACATTCGGGTAGAGTGACCAAAATGGCCACCTTTATACACGACGGATTGAATGTTCTACGTCTTCCGATTGGTTAAACTTCTATTGGTGGACTATAAAGTGAGTCCAGGCATTTGGACTAACTCACTAGTTATATATATATATATATATACAAAAAACTGTAACAAGAACTTTCATCAGATCGGCAAACATGGAAAAATTTGGTTGCTACTGGTGCTATAAATTTTGACAACAGGTAAATAGGCACAACAAAAGATATATGAATGTCGTCAACACTCTTCCAAAAAGAGGATCGAAGGAGTGTCTTACATGGGAACAATTTGAATGCAATTGCTTTTTAAAAGCAAGTCTTCTCAGCCTCATACGAAGTCAACGTGATGTCAGCAACCAAACTGACATCCCTGATGGCAATACATGTATAATATACAATAAAGTGTATCGATCAACCAATTCACTCAGACGGCATTTCCGCAGCCAGCACCCGGAAATGCATTCTGTAAACAGGAACACTGACTTGGAAGCAATGTAGGAAGAAGTGTAAGTTTCTTGCAGGGCTTAAAGGCCGTTTGAGATGTCATAGATTACGTAGCGATGATATTTAAAATGTATACAAAAATTCAGAAAGTTTGCTCTGATATAAAAGAAGGAAGTAATACTGTTCTGATTAAAAAACACGAAAAAGCTACCAAATGAGGTTAGGGTCTTCTTCTGCAAAGAAGTGACAATCCTCAATTATAAATGTGGCATTCTTTCGTCTTTCATTTGCTGATTTTCCTTTCACTTGAACAAATATTGGATTAACAGGTTTTACATGCCTCACATTGACTGTTGACCTGAGATGGAACAAATACATTGAGTCAATTGCATCGTCCACCGCGAGGAAAGTTGGCTCTCTTTACCACGCCAGGAAATTTTCTTCCCGGAATCGATACTTCAAATATACAAATCAACCATTCGCCCTTGCATAGAGTATTGCTGCCATATATGGTCTGGGGTACCTTCTGTTTACCTCGGAGTTCTTGACAAGAACCAGAGACGGATATGTAATATAATTGGCCCTGATCTGGCATCTCGTCTGCAGTTGCTCTCTCACAGACGCGCCATCGCCTTTCTCTGTCTTTTCTACAAATACTTTCATGGTAATTGCTCCGATGAGCTGCTTTCACTGGTTCCCAGACTCCATGAATTCAAGCGTCCTACGAGGCTGGCATCCCGCTCCCACCCTTACACTGTAGAAACTTTTAAATGTAGCCGTGTCTTCTACTCCAATAGCTTCATACCTCGCACCTCTCGCCTGTGGAACACCCTTCCCAATTACTGTTTCCCTGAGAGCTATGATCTCCAACTATTCAAATGTAACGTCAATCGACATCTCCAGTTACCTTGATCTACCCACTATCCCTCTCCTCATCCTTTCTTCTATCACTTCTATCTGCTCTCGCTCCAAATCTTCTGCAACCCCCTGCATCCTAGTGGCTTCCCGCCTTGTTCGGGGCGTAATGCTAAAAAAAAAAGTTATTGTTGATTTGTATAAAACTATAAGAGTTAAATATTTTGGTCGAAAAGTTGAATACGCTATACTACTCTTGAAGTAAATAAACATGACAACTGCGTTAGAAGACCTACATAAACTGCTTAAGTTTCACTAGAAAAAAAAACACGAGAAAGAGAAACAAATTTTACAAAACAAGCCAGGCTCTGTACAAAACAACTCGGTTTGTCACATCTGCAATAAGCATTGCATTTGACTTACTGGCTTCAAGAATCCTTTTTATTTTCAAGAAGACAAAAGAAATTCATCTAACTTGTCAGTTATTCCAGTAGAAAGAATATTAAAGAAGGCTAAGATCATCTTGAATAAGTTGGAAAATGACCCTAGGAGTATATATATATATATATATATATATATATATATATATATATACACACACACACACACACACACACACACACATATATATATATATATATATACACACACACACACACACACACATATATATATATATATATATATATATATATATATATATATATATATATATAAATTTTATTTCAATGCTTTACGAGCTTTCAACCATCAGCTATAATTAATTAATGATGAACATGTCATTTTCGTTTATGATCGATTTCATCACGATTCTTCTGTGAAGCTTGGGGATTAATTATACATTCTTTTTGCTAACAAAAATCCAAAAGTTATTTTATAAAAACCTCAGAGAATTCCAGTAAGGTATCTTTAGTCATTTCTAAGTTACAACAGTTCAGAGCTTCATCTAACAATTTGACAATAAGTATTGCATTTCCCTTACTGGCTTCAAGAATCATTTTCACCCTCAAGAAGACAAAAGAAACATTCATCTAACTTGTCAGTGAGTGTCATACCGCTTTACTGTGTTAAAAGAAGTTATGTATGCTTCTTGGGTGAGTGTGTGCTTCATTTAAAATCGAAAACTGCATTTTCTTTTTATAGTTTGGCAACGACGGAATGATGGCTCCTGATATGGGAAGTACTGACGAAATGTCTAATTACGACGTAAGTTTTGATTTTTTCCTTATTTCATCTTTTATATCATTAAATTTTATCTAATTTGAATTTATTTTAATCTGAACAAACATTTGTTTAAAATATGTATTTTAAATTATTGTTGTTAATTTTATATATATATATATATATATATATATATATATATATATATATATATATATATATATATATATATGAAACAATAGTACTTTAATATCACGGTAGATATAATTTTAATTTTACCGGAAGTAGTATCTCAAATAAACCAAACCAACTGAAGATTTGACTGGTTCCAGGGATGAATTAAATTGCCTTATTCATTTTGAAATACTTTTTCTTCCATATTATTTTTCTTGCTATCTATCACAAAATTCTGATCATGTGGCCTGTACATGTTATTTAATGGTTGCAGAAATAGAAATGCACTTTAAATAGACGAAATTATCTTAAGTTGTCCGAATTTCTTAGACGAAGCATGGTCATTGTTATAAATCTTACGACTTTTGTGTTCATCTTTAGCCTGACGTGCCTTAACCGATCGAGCCACGGAGGATCGTTCGATTGGCAAGGTCGATTTTACTGCTTTTAAACTTCAATCTTCCATAAAACAGATCATTTACTTAAATATTTGTATCTATAAAAAAGAATGTATAAACATAAAAATGTCTTAAAATAATTGTCGGACTTTGTCCATTTCATTGTTTACATAGAAGATTTCTAAGCAACGATAAACACGCGCATATAAGACGCTAGAAGCGAAAATCGCACCGCATCTCATGACGTCACATATGACCACACGAGAGTGAATTGGAGAAGTATAAAGTATGGGAAGACAATGGTATAAACCAATGGCTTCTGTTACTAATTATAGACATTTAAGAATATTTGTAGAGATGCCATAATTGATTTTGTTTAGGTTGGGTTTCAACTGTTTGATGTATAATGCTTCAAGGATTTTTAGTTTTTGTCTATTGTTTTCATGTCGAAGTATAACTGTGTTTTCGACAAGTATTTTACGGAAAAGTGTGTGCGGGCAGGCATGTATATTGTTTAATATGTTGTAATTGACATCTTTGATAATGGCTTATGTAAGCTGAAAGCTTAGATTGTATTAAAAAAATATGGATCACTACTGTGAATTTCTTTCGTCTTTCAACGATAATGTTATTAAACTTATCAGATAATATGAAAAGAATTTACATAAAATAAATAGACTGACTATATATATATATATATATATATATAGTTGTAGAGTGGATAAATGAAATATAAGCAGGCGTGTACGCGTGTGCTGGTGTGCATACGCAGGCAAGCAAATAAATAATCGTTAAACTTATAAATGAGTGTTCAATGTGGTTATACAGAGTAAAGATATGTTTTAATTATTACATATCCGCGTATGTAGATATAAAAATCGTATATTTTAAAGTATTGAAAACCTGACTAATTCCATTCCCCCTCCACGCCCTATTTTCTATTTTCACCTTCAACGTTTCTTAACCCCATCCTGCAAAGTAACAGTTTACCAATTACGCGAACCCAACGTCTTTATTTTTAATTTCTTACCCCTCCTCATATTCCGATAATTTTATCCTGAGAAATGTAAATGAGCAGCATCACGCCTACCCGCACCCCCGTAGATCTTTATTTCTAATGCTACGTAGCCGTAATAGTCGTATGAAACACTTGTTTAGGCTCCCCTAACCACGGAATATAAAAAATTATACAAAATTATAAAAATATATCGTTATATCACACACACACATATATATATATATATATATGTGTGTGTGTGTGTATATAAATCTAGATATGAGCCAAATAAGTAGATATTAACAACCGTATATACGTGCGTTTATGTGCAGAGACAGATAAGTGAATAAATATATACTCACTATAAGGGAAGATCTAAACATGATAGTGTTCAAGAATGCTTAAAGTTTTGTTGTTCTACCGAATCCTCAGGCACTGATGAATTGGTAGAAACGACGAAACTTCGAACGTATATATATATATATATATATATATATATATATATATATATATATATATATATATATATATCGATCCAGCTGTTATTATAAATAACAAGTTAAAAGAGACTGTTTGATCAACCCAGGATACTGATCAAAATTCATGTTAAAAAAATAAAAAAAAACAAATAAAGTTCATTTTCTGCATCAAGTCATACATTTCTGTAGTTCACTGCTACTTACAAGCAGAATTTTTTTTCTCCTGATGATGGTCATGTTGGTCGAAACTAGTCGAGGAATCTAATTGAAATAATAAAAACAAATTTATTGTTCCATATATATATATATATATATATATATATATATATATATAATGGGCAAGTGCACGTTTGCATTTCTGACCATGAGACCCTGGTTCAGATCTCACTTTAGTCGATTTGTCAGAATATATATATATATATATATATATATATATATATATATATGTAATTATTTATTTAAAAATTATAGCATAAATATGTTATAAAATCACTACAAAAATAGCCATTTTCTGTTTTGTTTCAGCACCTCCGGTGTCTTATCAAGTGCTGATGTTGAATGTAAAATAAATCTAAATTATAATATATATATATATATATATATATATATATATATATATATATATATATATATATATATATATATTATAATTCTTGCTTATGATACGAAGGTAAGTCAAAGATTATCCACACTTTCGCCATTTAGACAAGAATGTGGATAATATTTGATAATGTTTTCCTTCGGAAACATATGTGGACATTTCTAAATGAAACACATCGATACAATAAAAGAAGTAAGTTTTATTCATCAACAACACCCACAATATATTTCCATAAATGTTCCGTACGTGACAAACGCTGAGATATTGTCTTTTCCGATGAATCACAGAAGATTTTCCAGCAGTGGGCTGTCACTTTTTCTGCAGTAGCCTGTTTGCCAACCAAGGCTTTAAGGTACATTCTGTCCTACTGCTTAACCCATAGATATGACATTAGCTCGAATCATAATTACAGGAATGGATGAAAAATAATATATATTTATTTTTCAAAAATGAAAACTAATTTAAATTTTAACATTGAAGAATTGCGCTCATGACGTAAATATGTTTTTCTTCCTGTAGAATTACCTTCAATGGAGATACATGAACACCGTCAATAGAATCATGCCTTTCTTGGAGAGAACTCTGGATATGCGTAACAGTGGAAACCAATTCTTCATGGGAGACCAGGTAGGTGCCTTAAGATCTATCTATCTATCTATCTATCTATCTATCTATCTATCTATCTATCTATCTATCCCAGTCTCTTCATTCTATCTATCTATCTATCTATCTATCTATCTATCTATCTATCTCTGTTCCTGTCTGTCTACCTATCTAACTCACTCTGTTCATGTCTGTTTATCTGTCTGTCTGGCTATCTATCTAACTCAATCTGTTCCTGACTGTCTGTCAATCTATGGATCTATCTATCTATCTCAGTCTGTTCAAGTCTATCTATTTACCCATCTATCTCTATCTCAGTCTGTTCAAGTCTATCTATTTACCCATCTATCTCTATCTCAGTCTGTTCATATTAATCTGTCTGACTGTCTATCTATGTATCTATTCATCTATCTCAGTCTGTTCATATATATATATATATATATATATATATATATATATATATATATATATATATATATATATGAGCCTGTTCATATCTATCTATCTATCTATCTATCTTAATTGAGTCAAAAAGCTTCGCCGCGTAATTTCCACCTATCAACCCCTTCCCTACAGACGTAATGACGAAAACACACGCAGCTCAGACGAACTACATTTCTTGGTTCTAACCTTCGCGACTAACCTTGTCTCGATAGTCCTTGTGGGTGACAAATTATTTTCCAGCCTCCAACCTCTCTCTCACAAGCGAGATGTGGAAAGCCTCTTAATGTTCTATCACTATTTCCACGGAAAGTGCTTAGACGAACTACATTCCTTGGTTCCACGGCTAGACCCACCATTTCAAGCACATTGCAGAGAACCGCGATGATTTCTTTCGCATTCATATTTCGTTGGTGAGAGCTAAGTTCCTCTTGAGCAGCAGCATCTCATGAGACCCAACTTTGTGAAACTGACTTCAAGGAGCACGTTTCCCTGATCTCTACAATCTTGGCCTGTTCAAGTTCAGAATTAACCTTTTTCTTCCACATAAATCCCCATAAACTATCCACCTTAACCTGCAAGTCTCTGCCTCCAGTGGCTCTCAGGTTGACATTTCTTGCCCAGGTTGACATTATTTTAAAAATAAAATAAAGCTATATGATGATTGTTTCGTTTATATATATATATATATATATATATATATATATATATATATATATATATATATATATATATATATATATTTATGTATGTGTGTGTGTGTATATATATATATAGAGAGAGAGAGAGATATGTACATGTGATTGAGCGGCACTAGGTTCCAATTTTAATTCTATCTTATGAATTATTTTCTGTTCGGTTACTCATGAAATAAAAATAGTTCTATGTACGGAAAATAAGGATCTACGGAAAATAAATCGTTTTTAAATTAAGTGCCAGCAGAAGAATTATCTTTGAACTTTTAAAAGCTAAGCTTAAACATTAATTCAATACTTAAATGCAGCGATCGATTTTGAGTTCTTCTGTAGTTTATTGATGCTTATCACATCTACTCCTCCCTAGCTATTGTGATGATGGCCAAACCAAGAGTCTTCAATAGGAGCTAGCTTAAATGACGCCCGAGAGTGCGGCTTTTAAGCTAGCTTAAAATTTTAGCTAGCTTAAACTTTAAGATAGCTGCAATTTTAGAAACAAAAGGAAAATAAGAGTTAGTCACCTTGAACTATGAAAGCAACGATAATGGCTAGTATAATATATTAATATATATTTTTATCCTCGCATAAACTGTCAAACCTGAATCTGAGCTCAACGAAAATGATTCCCTATGTCCAACTTTTCTGAATGAGCTATGAATGATTGAAATCAAACTTGTAGGAGCGGAGGAGTTGCTTCGATACATACACACTCAAACACTCAGACTCGGTACTTATATATATATATATATATATATATATATATATATATATATATATATATGTAAGATTTTTCTACTGCAAGTCGAACTATCCAAGGTTTTTCCAAGAGAGTACCACCATTGATATATATATATATTATATATTTTTTTTTTCTTTCTTTCTCCAGATGTACTGGTGTGACATGATGTGCTACTGTTGCTTGGAGAATCCGTTCATGGAGAACCAGTCCATGTTCAGCAATTATCCAAAAATGATGGCCCTCAGAAAACGCGTTGCTGCACATCCCAAGGTTTCCGGATATCTGAAGAGTCGTAGCAACACAAATTGGTAGAGAACATGCCAGTAATTTAGCGATACCGGAAGTGCAAGTTATGACGGAGCAAGGTCTTTCGCTTGAGATGTGATTTTGAAAAAAAAAAATCAATATATTAATCTCAATGGAAAATATTTTATTTTTTAAATTTTAATTAATCATTAACTTTTTTTGTTCTTTTACACATGTTGAATTTTAATCTATAATAAAACTCATAAAAACAAAATAAAATCGTTTTCCTTAATTTAATTTGTTGCTGATCGATTTAAAATAGGATATGCTTTCTGTGGCGCAAATTAAGAATGTGTTCGGATTATATTGTCAATTATTGAACTCGTTATTTCCATGGAAAGTGCTCAGTCGAACTACATACCTTAGTTCCACCCGTGCCACGCCCATTGTAGAGAACCACCCTCATTCTCTTCATATTACATTGGTGAGATGTAAGTTCCACTCAAGGAGCCTCTTCCTCTGGGTCTTTGCTTTGTGGAATCGCCTGTTCAAGTCTAGGATTAACCCACAGGTGCCCACAAACCTTACCTTTTACTCTGTAACACTCAACCACGAATAGCTGTTGGGTCTTGGACAGGATGAACATAACTTCTAAAAAAATGTACCATAGTGGAACGTTGGCATTCTGTTGGGGGAGGCGGATTACTTGGCCATTACCAAAAATGTTTGGTGTTTGTAATATTTAACTTTAGGAGGTAACTGTGTCATATAATTTTTCAGCTGCCTATCATATATATATATATATATATATATATATATATATATATATATATATGGCCTGACGTTTGCGTCTAGCATGAAACAGACTGTCGCCTCTAAGTGTTGACTTCAATGTTCAAATTTATGTTTACACACGCTCTATCTCTGATATTGACCACTTTATCCCATAAATATAGCACACCTTAAGACTATATTTCTTCATATATATATATATATATAGAGAGAGAGAGAGAGAGAGAGAGGGTGTCCATAAAGTTCGTGTGCACTTTAAAAAATGTATAACTTTATTTGTATTTGCAATAGAAATAATTTGTAAAACGGATTAGAAAGAAGGAAATCTATATTTTTTAAGGTTTTATTGAAATTTTATTCAAATTTCCACATGTCCTCCATCATTAGCAATACAAAGGGTAATACGAATTTGCAGTTCACGGAAAACATTTGCCAACTGATTTACAGTAATGCCTGAAATCACATTAGTTATTTTAGCTATACTTAAAACTAGGTACATTAAACTTTATAACATTTTTTACAGATTATTTCTATCGCAAATACAAAGAAAGTTACAAATTTTTAAAGTGCACACGAACTTTATGGGCTCCTTGTATATATATATATATATATATATATATATATATATATATAAGGAAAACATTATTCATAAAAAAGAGAAAAATGAGTGCCGATCATGTTTGAAAAATATAAACAATTCTCTCAATCCAGATACATTGTGTGGACTGTCGACCTAATTTTTATTGATATATTCACGAGGTTCCGGCCGTTATACGCTCCGGCTTTCTTCAGGTGATTGGAAGTTCGAATTGAACACTTTGGTGGACGAAATTTCAATTACTCGATGAAGGTCGGAACGTACAGCTGCAGAAACGTCGTGAATATGTCAAGAAAGATGAGGACGACATCCAAACAATGTAAATAATTACAATACCTCATCTCAGAAATATAAACAAACACTACATATATACATAGCGAAATCCATGCACTCACTCAAAGTAAAAATAAAATCATCCTTGATAATTGCTGAAAGAATATCCAAAAACACTCGGACATGGAGAACATTTATAACATTTCTACATAATTTATGTCCGGAAAAGAAAAAAAAATCATCAGAAAAATAAAATAAAAAAGTATCCGAAGTATCTTTTCATTCGTTTTTAACGAAACTTGTATAAAATAGGGATTGCTACCCAACTACACATATATATATATATATATATATATATATATATATATATATATATATATATATATATGAAGTGTGTGTGTGACACTATTTAGATATGCTAATTGGCTAAATAATTAAGCATGGAAATTAAAAACGAGAAATACTTAAGGCGGGAAAGAGATATAACGAAAGACATACCGAGCGACATTATTTTTTTTTTAACAAAAGAAAAATGGGTAAAGATTTTATTTTCATGTACGAAGAAAGATATTTTTTCGCAGAAGACAGAAAATTCGTAAGAGAAGCAGGTTTTGGATTCTATGAGAATTAATTAATATCTTGACGTGACAAGGAAAACAGAATTCTTAAAGATAAACAAAACTGGGCCAAGCATGCGACCGAGAAGGAATTTCAGTGAAACCACTCTAAAAGAATAGCCACTAATTATCTTTCACAGATATCATATGGTTTTGGTTCTTGTGTCCAGCGAGGAGACCCATCTGTTGTATGTCCAGATCTTGACATGAGAAGATAAGGTCTAGAAGAGGGAATCATTGTTACTGCCTGTTCAAACTGTTAACGACAGACTTTCTGTCATTGAGAACGGGTATCTGGAAATGCGATAATATTGAGACGAGAAAGACAAAGAAATTTAGTTTCCAAATGGGAACGACCACACAGTTAATTATTGATTAGCGGTAGTTAATGAGTCGGCAAAAATTCCGCTAATGAATTCCATGTGACCCCAGTATAAGATAGAAATTTAATGGCCACAATATGCGGCCCATAAGAATTCTGGCCGATAGAAAAGAAAGAAAGAAAAAGGAAGATAATTTTTTTCTTTGGGCGATAATGTAAACCAATGCTAGTCTAGCCACACCCACACTGCCGAGCGTTCATTGGCTGAGTGGTGACGTGAGTGATGGGCGAAGGTGAACAAATGAGAAAGAAGGGAAATTTGTTGACGCCCACTGAAGGGATTGGTATGAGATAACCAATATGAGAAAGAAAGAGTTTAGGAGGATAATTCTTCTCCGACCTCTCCTCACAGAAGATGGAGAACCCCTCTAAAACAGAAAGTAATTAACTTCCAAAAGACAAAGAGAGTCCTTATTGGGGACTGGGAATTATCGAAGAAACCAAACCACAGCAGGCCCCAACCCGGTTTTGGTCGGCGTCTATATAAACGAACGTCCCCCGGCAGTTCTGTCAGAGAGTTTCGGGGACACAGTTTCGGAGAGAGTTCCGCAGAGAGCCCAGTAAGAGTCTCAGTTGGAGACCTGTCCCGCTTTCCGACTTAAACTTCTAACCAAAACCATTTTTTAGATTAGACTTATATCACCAAAGCAAGTTTTAATGACTATGGCTTGAAGATACCAAATGCGGGTCATTGAAAAACAACTTAAAATATCAAGACTCGCTGAAGAAACGCAAAAGTGTCACGAATCCATAGAAGCAGGTTGGGAGAAAGACGCATCCCTGTATTCAGCAGACAGATATAAAGATACTTGTTTTTTTTTTTCAACACATTTGAACCTCTTGAGTTTGTTTCATTATTTTTCTTTTACATACACTTGTGCACGTTCCAAAACAATAACACACATTTCTCATAGCATTTTTCGGATTACAAGCTTGTTTTCGTTTGTCCACTTATTACTGAGCGTAAAAACAAGAACACAATCTATTTCATACCTGAGGATGTCTGTAGGAACAGACGAAAGCTTGTAAAATAAAAAGATCTAATGCAACGGAAATTTATAAAACAGGATCTTTTCATTCATAAACAGATTCGGGGTTTTTGTATATTATTGAATTGTTCGCGAAGATGGATTTCATTAACCTTTGTATTTGTTTTATGTATGAATAATTCATGAATTTGTAAATTAATTGGATCTTTATTGAAATATGTATATATATATATATATATATATATATATATATCAATTCTGTAAGGTGGCAAGGATAATCCAAATGAGTCTTTTTAATATAAAATATCAGATGCATGAAGTGAGCTGAATTAATCAAAATACGGAGCAATATGATAAATATCAATGGAAAAGCTCAATATATCATTACAGTGTTCGGTAATGATTAATTTCAGACAGACCCTCATCTGATGAGTCAGTTGTCTGAAAAAAATTATTACCGAACTCTTTATTCTACTTTTCTTCAATGCATATATATATATATATATATATATATATATATATATATATATATATATATATATTGTGTGTATTTAGGCAGCATCTTTTCATTCATACACGTTTCATTAAATAATATTGACAAGTGTTGTCTATTTATTTTATGTAATTTTTTTCGCAACATCTGATAAGTTTAATAACATTATCGTTGAACGAAGAAAGAAATTCACAATAGTGATCCATATTTTTTTTTAATACAATCTAAGCTTTCGGCTTACTTAAGCCATTATCAAAGATGTCAATTACAACATATTAAACAATATACAGACAAGACAGTGATGATAGGCTGTCAATGTTTACATAGATGATTTCTAAGCAACGATAAACACGCGCATATAAGACGCTAGAAGCGAAAATCGCACCGCATCACATGACGTCACATATGACCACACGAAAGCTCTGTTTATAATAAACAGTATTAACAACATTTACCGGCCTAAATGTCCGAGAAATCCCAAAGAAAATACGTTGTTTCCGACAGGAATCGAAACTGTACCCTACAGAAAAATGTCATACAACATGACGTGCTATATCATTTAGCACCTGGAGAATCTTCTGGTTAGCAAGTTTAAATCATGATAGGTTTGTAGTTCAAAAACAGTAATTTAACCATGATAATCTGACGCTTCTGCAACAACTAAATGGTATAGCACGTCAGGCTATATGATGGTTTCCAGTAGGATAGAGGTTCGATTCCTGTTGAAGTACACATCATTTCTTTGAGGTTTCTCGGTCATTCAAACCGGTAAATGTCGTTAATGCTGTTTATTAAAAACAAAGCATTTACTTAAATATTTGTATCTACAAAAATAACTAATAAACAATATATATATATATATATATATATATATTAGGTTGGTGCAAAAATAATGACGTAATAATGTCGTTTTTTGACGTTAAAAAATACGTCAAAAAACGACATTATTACGTCATTATTTTTGCCCCAATCTAATATATATATATATATATATATATATATATATATATATATATATATATATATATATATATATATATATATATATATATATATATATATATATACAGAGACAGAGATACGGTTGGCCAAAAGAATGCTTACAGTTGTTTCACGTTTTAGATCTATTCTTTCAGCAGGATGGAACACCTCGCCATTAAGGTTTGGCAGTAAAGAACCAACCAAATCTTCCAACACCCTTAGTTCAGTGCATTGAATATTCGTTCTCCGACATTCTATGAAAATTTCTCGGACATTCAGGCCGGTAAATGTTATTTAATACTGTTTATTATAAACAGAGCATTTACTTAAATACTTGTATCTATAAAAAGAACGTTAAAAGTAAAAAATGTCTTTAATAAATAAATTGTCGGACTTTGTCCATTTCTTAATGTATGACGTCATTTGTTTACATTTGATACGCCATGAGCAGTTATGAATGTACGAGATTCATGGAAGATTGAAGTTTATAAGCAGTAAATTCGACCTTGCCTACCTGGCCGAGCGGTTAGGCACGTCAGCGTAAATGACGGTTCCGTATAGGATGCAGGTTCGATTCCTGTCAAAGGACGAATATTCTCTATGAAAATTTCTCAAACATTCAGGCCGGTAAATGTTATTTAATACTGTTTATTATAAACAGAGCATTTACTTAAATACTTGTATCTATAAAAAGAATGTATAAACATAAAAATGTCTTAAAATAATTGTCGAACTTTGTCCATATGTATGTGTGTGTGTGTGTGTGTGTGTGTGTGTGTGCAGTGCAATGGATAAATTGTCTAAATTACGCAAAAATAAAAATAACAATGACATTTAATTTTAACGGATATATTTACCAAAATTATACAAAAATATCTTGAAATAGTAAAGAGTAGATTTATTTAATATGATCGCCATTGGCTCAACCACGGTTCTCAGACGACTTCGGAATCTTTTGCAACTCTTCTGGACGGCCTCCTAGTTTAAGTTGTTTAGATAAATGCTGACGTAATCTTGGCCTTCAGTTCATCCTTGATACTGCAAGGATTTTTGTTACTCTCTCACTAAACATAAAAGATGGTTGCAATCTGGGGAGTTAGAACGTCAGATGTAAGGGGTGATGTGGTTGCAGATATTGTCTGATATACATGATTGGATTCTCCTGCTTGTGTAGCATGGTGCAGACTCCTGCCAGGGCAATGCTAGATTTCAAGGCACTTGGTGTAAGCCACCGTGTCGAGCCTGAGGGTATATGGGAAGATGAATGGAGACATTACTTCGCTATCAGTAATCACTCCAAACGCCATGACTTTGACTGGATATATCATCCAAAACACTCCGATTACTCTGTACTGTCAAACAGTGATTGACACCCAAACACTCTGATCTTTCAGCTCGAATGCCAAACAGTACAACATACCGCTTCCAAATTTCTGGGGGAGGGAATTGCGTCATGTTGCTCTTCTTCTCACAGACGATGCTGAAGTGACCTTACTATACTGTGCGTCGACAAAATCAGAAACAAACAACACGCATGCGCGAAATTAAAAATTTAATATGGCGAAAATTTACCCATTTCACTCTGTAGTATCTGTTCTTTAGTGGTAACGATAACATTAGCTATACGCTTATAATGCAATATTCGGCCTTTATTAACCCTAACCCTGCCAGTACTACTGTAACACCTATCTTGACCCCCACTGGATCGATGTCTTCTACAAGACCGGTCGTTGGTCCTTTCCTGGTTCAGTCAAAGTCTCCGGTTCACAATGTCAATTTGATTCCACTTTCCAGCCACATTGGGATTTTTTTGATCCTGGAGAGCAATTAACAAATCGTAGATCCCGGAAGATACCTGCAAGTTCGTTGGAGCGAGAATCGGGCCAAGCAGAAAAATCAAATATGAACAAGTCGATTCGAGTCCAAAGAAAAATTTATGTATATGTATATAAGGAAGAAATTGGTACACATAGAATAATGCTTCTTTTACAAGAAAGTAGTGTATATGAAATAAAGTCGACAAAAAAAAATAAATATTGCAAATAATTCTGAAAGGAGAGAAGTAGTTTTCGGCTTCACCCTTTTTGTTCTTAGTAGTTGCTGTAATTATTTCACGATCAGGATATTGGCAGTATTGTGCCAATATTACAGATAACTTGAGTTCACTTCCTCCCTTATTACAACAGCAAGTGGACGATTTCACTCTCACTGCCTATCTCTCTCTCTCTCTCTCTCTCTGGTCTTTGCTTGTTAACCAACTTCACCCCGCTCCAATTCTAGACTTCGACTCCAACTGGTTGTTTTCGCACAAACACTCGCTTAAATAAACGCGATGGTAGCGACAAAAACCCACGCTGTCGGTAAACTTATAATACAACCTGATTACTGACCTCTCCCCGTTCACGATTAAATCAACAGTCTCTTCTTCAAATTGGTATTCCATAGTTCATATAAACACTATTGTTTTGACATTTTATATTAATAATTCTGACGAAGCACAGATTCTCTGGGTACAAACTTCACCACAAATTATTTTTCTCATCTATAAACAAAATTCTATATTACTATAGTTATAAATATATCAAGGGTGACCATTGATCTCTGCCACACGATAATCGGACATTATTTTCCGAACAACATAATACTGTTTCCAGTGTTTAAACAAGCTGCGCCAAGTATTTAAGAAAAAAATTCTGAAAGATTTTGCGATACAGTTAAGAAAGAGGAGACTTTATTCTTTAGGAATGGGTTATATATTTTCTTGTTGCTATTATAATAATATATTAAAACACAAAAGGTTTATACTATATCGGACATTATTTTTCGAACAACCTAATATTTGAGTCCACATATATCTATTTGGTACGTAGTCTTTTTAGGACGATCTGAGCTGGGTATTTAGTCAGCGTTGTAGGTGACTCTAACAGTGTAATATAAATGTAGAAGGACGTGTGCCTGTGTTTTATAGATTATGCAAAGGCGTTCGATAAACAACGCCACAAAGACAACCTAGACATAGTTGGGAAGGATATTAGAATAATCAAGAATCAATACTGGAAGAAAATCGCCTGCATTCGGATAGAAAATTAGTTCAACAGAAATACAAAACTAGAAAGGATGTAAGACAAGGATGGGTCTTCTCACCGGACTTATTCAATCTATATCCCGTCAATTAAAATTAATAAGCTATTTCTCTTCAGATAATATTTCAGGAAAATCGGTTTCTCAAGTCCAGTAACTATTATCGTTCTTTCTAGTTCTTCCTAACCTTTTGTTTGAAGTAGCGTGGAAGATCAACATCTCTATTGAGTAATCATTATCTCTTCGAGGTACATGTGATATCCATTTCAATTTTTGTAGTTGTCAAAAGTCCTCTAGTGATATCGTTTCTTTTATTTTGTACAGTTCATTGTTTGTGAATCTGTTGCGCCATTGCTCTATGTTTAAAGAAGTATGTTCCTCGTTAAGACCTATTAGCTACATTTGCTCGAAGCTATTTTAATAATTTGGCTGAGGAATCGGTTATATACAGATGAAAGTTTAGATATATCTGAACGATTATTGCAACAAGAGGGGGTTTCACATGAAAAAATCGATTTGACGAGGCAATTTAAGAACATAACTTTTCAGGTTGATTTTTGATTTTTTAGAAACTGGTGAGGTTTGTGCAAAACTACACATAGGGTAGCCTATCCTAAGGTTCACTTCTGTATCCTCTGTTCTAAACTCTTTGTAACTGATCCATACACTGTGTTATTCGTTGTGTTAAGTATTTATGAAGGTACCCCTACTGATTTGCTAAAACAGTCGCCTTCCAAAATGCCCCAAACTTAATAAAAACAAAACATTATGCTGTTATTAGGAGGAAAGACAAAAGAATGCTTTCATTATTAAATCCTATTTTAATCCTTTTGAGAACGTTAGAAATTTTCCTTGAATATCTTGCTTTTTTTCGCCAGCGTAGAGGACAAAGATTAGTATAGGAAATTTTAGAATCTTTATCAACAAATTTATTTGAAGATTCTTGCAAACGTTACATAAGAGTTGAATTTTAATCAACTTTTTAGCACTAATTCACAAATGAATAAAGTCATTTTATACATTATTAGAAAATCTTAGAATGAATATTTTTTGCATTAATTATTCAATTTTAAGAAATTTTTAGAAATTAAATCTTCTCAGAATTAATTTTTATATTAATTAAATACAGAAGTCGTTGGAGAATTTAAATCATAAATTTATTTTTGTAAAAAATAACCCCTCGGCACGCACAGAAAATCTGCTCTTAATTGTAAAATAGAAGAATGCAATAAAACCATGACAGTATTTAATTAGAAAATGTTTTTAATTTCGTTTTTATGAATAAGATAGATTAAGGACACTTGTCTTAAGAAAATAATTTGTTAAATAATGAATTTTTACAAGAATGATTATTTAAATATTTTCAAGTATTATGATATTGTTGTGGAATTATCTATATTTAAGCGAATGCAATTAACATAGCTGGAAATCGAACTTGGCTCTCAGATTCCACATTTCAAGCAGCTATCGATCACCATCGTCTGGCCGCGTAATGGGCCAAGTTACCGATTATCCGAAAATGCGTTAGGTGGTACGTTTGGGAAAAGTGTGAATACAGCATTTTCCCAGAAGTCAAGTGTTGAATATCAGAGCGACCTGGACAGAGTGAACGTCCATATATTGGTGATATAAGAAATAACTGTATGGAGTACGAAATTTGAATGCCAAGTTCGAATTCCAGCTGTGATAATTTCATTCGCTCAAATATAATTACCCCCACAATAGATTCACAATTCCTAAAAATCTAAAAAAGTAATCATTCTCGAAACTGCAGTCTTACATTCACTTTGGAGCAAGTATCATTTAGAAAGGCGTGAATCCATCTCTTCTCCACCAGCAATGGGTTAAATAAATAGGCAAAATTTTCTCTCTACGCATATAGTGTCAACCAGTTTATGTGAAGACAATTCTACAAGATATCTGTCGATATTTCTAAGATGAGGTATTATGTCCACTATTTACATTATACGTACTATTTTCCTCATCTTTGTTGCCATATTTATTACAATGTTTCGGCCTTTCAGTATCTGTCTATATTTCTGAGATGAGGTATTATGTACACTATTTACATTATTCGGACTATTGTCCTCATCTTTGTCGCCATATTTATTACAACGTTTCGGCCTTTCAGTATATGTCTATATTTCTGAGATGAGGTATTATGTACACTATTTACATTATTCGGACTATTCTCTTCATCTTTGTCAACATGTTTATCACAACGTTTCGGCCGTTGTGAGCTCCGGCTATCTTCAGGGGTTTGGAATGTCGAACTGAAATTTTTATTTGGCTCTTGTAGTTCCACGTGCTATGACTAATGGACGTCAGTTATCTCCTGTTAATTCCCCTCTAAAATTTCTCCACTGCCTTAATCACACTCTTTGGTTCCTGTCACTGGAACAAACTAACTCCTTTATCCATAGCATAGTGGATAAAGTCTTTAGGTAAAACTCTTTAAAATTTCGATAAACCATCAACCTCTGAAATGTTTCTTGCCTAATGAAACCTCCTTTTTATACACCGATGCTTATTTTAAGATGAGAAGTACATTTTGATGGCAAGATTAAGTTTCCTCTATAACGTCACCAGCTTGCAGACGTGAGGGATTTCGGCTCTCTACAGCTTCCTGGCTTTTGTTGTTCTCAGTAACTTTTAACTGGTTACCATCCTTACATGCACATGTGCTGCCATCAAATTTAATATTTTTCTTTCAGGTTTCATGACACTTCAGAATGTGGGTTGATCATGGCTCACCATAGCTTCCTTCCTTTTGTTTCCTTCAGTAACGTTTGACTGGTTTCCATCCTTAGTTGCCGATGTGCTGCCATCAAATTTGATATTCTTCATTTATGTTTCATGACACTTCAGAAAGTGGGTTGATCATGGCTCTCCACAGTTTCCTGTCTTTTGTTACTTTTAGTAACTTCTGACTGGTTACCATCCTTCGTTATCCATGTCCTGCCATCAAATTTATTTATTTATCTTTCATGTCGTACGACACTTCAGGATATGGCTGGTCATGGCCCTCTACAACTTCCTGTTTTGTTCTTGCCTTCGGAACATTTTGACCAGTTACCATCCTTCTTTGTCCATGTGCTTACATCAAATTTATTTGTTGTTCTTTTATTCTCCATTTCATCTCATGATGTGGGCGATCATGGTTCTCCACGGCTTCCTATTTCTTTTGTTTCCCTACTAACTTTTAACTCTTTGCCATTCCTATTTGTCCATGTCCTACGATAAAATGTATTTATTCTTCTTTTATATTACAGAATATTAGTGATCATGGATCTCCACAGCTTCCTCTCATTTGTTACTCTCAGTAATTTTTAACACTTTATGTTCCGTATTTATTCAAGTCCTACCATATATTGTATTTATTATTTTTTAAATTCCTTATCACTTCAAAAAAAGGTTAATCATGTCTCTCCACAGCTTCCTGTCTTTTTGTGTATTTAGTAACTTGTGACATGTTACCATTCTTCTTTGCCCCAGCACTTAATATTCATTTATTTTTTTACGCTATATCAGCTGAGTGTTAAAATCTCTAAGCCTTCTTTCCTCAGCGTTTCCGAGATATTTCAAGCCTCATCTTCTTATTGCAAATATACTTCTCTTTGTAGTCCCTATTTTCATTAAAACTTCCTATTTTCTCGTCAGAATTCGTCCTAAAGAATAATCTCTTTTCTTAACTTCTTTTCTCATATAGGAAATTAGATATTATATTTCTGCGAATTTGTTTATTGTTTCTGTTAGCATTTTCCTCTGTCTTAATACTTCGTTTAGTTTCTAGAAGGCATCTTCGCCTATTCTTGTGAAGGGTTGATGAAAAAGGACAAAATAGATATAAAAGGTTCAGAGTTTGATTAGACAAGCGATTCTCTGTAATCATCGCACTGGTTGCATACGTAGAAGAAGAAGAAGAAGAAGAAGAAGAAGAAGGAAGGAAGGAAGGAGAAAAAGAAAAAAAGAAGAAGGTAGGCGAAAAAGCAGAAGAAGAAGAAGGAAGGCGAAAAAGAAAAAGAAGAAGAAGAAGAAGAAGGAAGACGAAAAAGAAGAAGAAGAAGAAGGAAGGCGAAAAAGAAGAAGAAGAAGAAGAAAGAAGACGAAAAAGAAGAAGAAGAAGAAGAAAGGCGAAAAAGAAGAAGAAGAAGGAAGACGAAAAAGAAGAAAAAAGAAGACGAAAAAGAAGAAGAAGGAAGACGAAAAAGAAGAAGAAGGTAGGCGAAAAAGAAGAAGAAGAAGAAGGAAGGTGAAAAAGAAGAAGAAGAAGGAAGACGAAAAACAAGAAGAAGAAGGTAGGCGAAAAAGAAGAAGAAGAAGGAAGACAAAAAAGAAGAAGAAGGAAGGCGAACAAGAAGAAGAAGAAGGAAGACGAAAAAGAAGAAGAAGGAAGGCGAACAAGAAGAAGAAGAAGGAAGGAAGGAAGGAGAAAAAGAAAAAAAGAAGAAGGTAGGCGAAAAAGCAGAAGAAGAAGGAAGGCGAAAAAGAAAAAGAAGAAGAAGAAGAAGAAGAAGGAAGACGAAAAAGAAGAAGAAGAAGAAGGAAGGCGAAAAAGAAGAAGAAGAAGAAGAAAGAAGACGAAAAAGAAGAAGAAGAAGAAGAAAGGCGAAAAAGATGAAGAAGAAGGAAGACGAAAAAGAAGAAAAAAGAAGACGAAAAAGAAGAAGAAGGAAGACGAAAAAGAAGAAGGAAGACGAAAAAGAAGAAGAAGAAGAAGAAGAAGAAGGAAGGCGAAAAAGAAGAAGAAGAAGGAAGACAAAAAAGAAGAAGAAGGAAGGCGAACAAGAAGAAGAAGAAGGAAGACGAAAAAGAAGAAGAAGAAGAAGAAGAAAGGCGAAACAGAAGAAGAAGAAGGAAGACGAAAAAGAAGAAGAAAAAAGAAGACGAAGAAGAAGAAGAAGAAGGAAGACGAAAAAGAAGAAGAAGAAGGAAGGCGAAGAAGAAGAAGAAGGAGGAAGGCGAAAAAGAAGAAGAAGAAGAAGAAAGACGAAAAAGAAGAAGAAGAAGAAGGAAGGCGAAAAAGAAGAAGAAGAAGGAAGACGAAAAAGAAGAAGAAGAAGGTAGACGAAAAAGAAGAAGAAGAAGAAGAAAGACGAAAAAGAAGAAGAAGAAGGAAGGCGAAAAAGAAGAAGAAGAAGAAAAGAGAAGAATAAAGAAGATGGACGAAAAGAAGAAGCAAGAAGAAATAAAGAAGAAGCAGAAAAAAAGAAAAGAAAAAATAAGGAAGTAAAAGAAGAAGAAAACTAAAGAAGAAAAAAGAAAAGAAGGAGAAAGTAGAATAATAAAAAAGTACAAAGAAGAAGAAGGAGGAATTAGAAGGAAAAAAAAGAAGAAAAACGTCAAGAAGAAAATAGAAAAAGGAGGAAAAGAAGAAGAATTGTTAAGAAGAAGAGGAAGAAGAATAAAAAATGTTAAGAAGAAGAAGAGGAGGAGGAAGAAAAGAAGGAGGAGAAGAAGAAGAAGAAGAAGAAGAAGAAGAAGAAGAAGATGAAGAAGAAGAAGAAGAAGAAAGAGTAGTAAAACAAATAATGATTTGAAGAAATTATAGCGTGTCTCTAAAATAGATCCTTAGTAATAGCAGTTATTTTCGAATATGAAAGTTGTCCTTTGTTTTGATTTCAACTAATTAAATCTTATTTGATAATCCCATTGGATAATCCCATTGGAAATCTTTAGCAAACAACATAAAAAACCGTCCGGTGTAATAAACTTTTGTGAGCGTTCCAAAACAAACAAACAAAAAAACATTTCTTTGTATTTTTGTCTTTACTTCTAAATGTTGCACTTTTCCAAATTCGTCATGACAATGACTGTTTTTCTGCAAGAGTCGTCTTCTTTCTTTTTTTTTTTTTTTTAATTTAACTGTCCTTGGACTCAACGCCGACCATTCTTTCTTCGAGATAACAATTAAGTCTGTGAGTCAGTTCTGGGATTATAAATTCAGGTGAGATTTTACGCTTAAGCATTTACTTGCTGTCAAAGAGTTCCAGCTGAAACTTCGTCCCTTTCTCTGAGATTTTTAGAACTTGAACTATGCCTAACTACACTCTGTACTACTTCAATGGCCGCGGACGTGCCGAGATCCTGCGTATGCTGTTCGCCGCTGCTGGCGTCAAATACATGGACAAGAGGTTCGAATTCAACGAATGGGACAAATATAGGAAAGGTAAACATTGTTTGATTTTATTTTTAAACAGTTTTGTTATATTTTTAATCCATTTACCGGAGTGGATCCTAACGCACATTGTAATCAAAGACACTCGTCAGGTAGTTGAAGAGCTGTTAGCTGTTGTTTTACCTAAAGATTATTTGTATTCTATGTGTATTCATGTTTGAACTCTTTTAGGTGGCTGGCTTTTGAAATTTACCGTTTTCTTCTTCATTGTCTGATTGTCAACCATATATATCATAAAGATTTCTAGACCTACAATTTCAAAAACATTCCGATTTCTTATTGAATTTGAAGGTCTGATGAATTGGATCGTGATTACGATTCCAATGTAAAAATTATAACCATGGAATATTAGTGTTTGAGTCTTTTATATTATACATACAGACATACATATATAGAGCAAACCTAGATAAACCTAGTGAGCCAGACAAACCTACCCAGCTTTCACCTAAGCGGATCGTCAGGGAAACCTGGCTAAAGAGGCGAAAGGCTCTACGGTTGTATTGAGCTCTTTTGTTAGTTGTTTACTCGAGTCGGGGTTTTTTCTTTGGGCTTTAAACCTGTACCTGTGCGATTTTTTCGACACACTTTCATGTTTCTAGCTCTTTCTTTTTTTAAAACCTTTTTTTCCCTCGAGATTGATTTGATTATTGGCAAATCAAAAATTCGAAGGTTTTTCGAAACGAGTATAGCTACCTATATTTTATATATATATATATATATATATATATATATATATATATATATATATATATATATATATATAGATATTAAGACATTTTTATGTTTATAAATTCTTTTTTTTATAGATACTTTATTTAAGTAAATGCTCTGTTTATAATAAACAGTATTAACAACATTTACCAGCCTGAATGTCACACACACACACAAACACATACACATACATATGGACAAAGTTCGACAATTATTTTAAGACATTTTTATGTTTATACATTCTTTTTATAGATACAAATATTTATTTATTTCTGCTCTGTTTATAATAAACAGTATTAAATAACATTTACCAGCCTGAATGTCCGAGAAATTTTCATAGAGAATATGCGTCTTCCGAGAGTAATCGAACCTGTATCCTATACGGAACCGTTATTTAGCCTGACGTCCTCTTAACGTTTGGCTACAGAGGAACGTTCGGTTAGCGAGGTCGATTTTACTGCCTTTAAACTACAATCTTCCATGAATCTCTCCCGTACATTCATATCTGCTCAATGCGTATCCAAATGTAAGCAAATGACGTCACACATTATGAAATGGACAAAGTCCGACAATTATTTTAAGACATTTTTATGTTTATACATTCTTTTTTTTATAGATACAAATATTTAAGTAAATGCCATGTTTATAATAAACAGTATTAACAACATTTCCCGGCCTGAATGTCTGAGAAACTGGCATAGAAAATATGACAGGAATCGAACCTGTATCCTATACGGATCCGTCATTTAGCCTGACGTGCTGTTACCATCTTCGCCATAGAGGAGCGTTTTATTAGAAAGGTCGATTTTATATATCAATTTTATATATTCTATCTCTCTCTCTCTCTCTCTCTCTCTCTCTCTCTCTATATATATATATATATATATATATATATATATATATATATATATATGTATATATATATATATATATATATATATATATGTATATATATATATATATATATATATATATATATATATATAGAGAGAGAGAGAGAGAGAGAGAGTGAGTGAGATAGATATATAGATAGATAGATAGATAGATAGACACTGACACACTGGTATGTAGCTAGGAACAGTCAGTGATAGATAGATAGATAGATAGATAGATAGATAGATAGATAGATAGATACGCAGACTGGGATAGATATATAGATAGATAGATAGATACGCAGACTGGGATAGATAGATAGATAGATAGATAGATAGATAGATAGATAGATAGATAGATAGATACGCAGTCTGGGATAGATAGATAGATAGATAGATAGATAGATAGATAGATTTACAAACACAATATAATTTTCTCTTTTACTGTAGAAGTCGTCAAAGCGTCCTATTTATTCTTATTTATTATTCTTCAGATATGCCCTGCATGTGCGTCCCTGTCTTGGAGATGGAGGGTGGTATGAGGATGCCAGAGACTATGGCCATTGCCAGGTACTTGGCTAGGGAATACGGTAAGTACACTGTATTCAGAAATGATTTGTTAATTATTAATAGTTTATTCATTAACGTATTTTTTTGAAACCAAGACGACAACGAAAGTAATAATTGACAAGAATTTAAAAAAAATATTCATTAATTAACACTTAAAATTCAACTGCTATATATATATATATATATATATATATATATATATATATATATATATATGATATGATATAAATATATATATATATATATAATTTCAATTAAAAGGTGCAAATATAATTTATAAATTCATGAATCATTCATACAAAAAACAAATATAGAGGTTAATGATTTAAATGGCGAGAATACATCTTCGCAAACTATATAAATAAGATACATCAACCTCGAACCTGTATATGAATGATATGATCCCCGTTTATAAATTCCAGTTGCATAAGGTCTTTTTAATTTTTTATAAGCTTTCGCCTGTTCCTACAGACATCATCAGGTATGGAAGTAGATCTTGTTCTTGTTTTTACGACAAGAGGACAACGAAAATAGAGATGTAATCCGAAAAAATGTTATGAGAAATGTGTTATTGTTTTGGAACGTGCGGTCGCAACGCTGAGTTTGAATTTAAATTTTACGGTTCTGCGTTTTTGTACAAATATAGCAATAAAAGAATTCTTTTTTACTGGTAGATTTTCCGTGAATATGACATGAACTATATTGTTCAATAATTACAGTAATGTCACACTTATTATCCGAGAGTTGCACGTTGGATCAGTTATTTTAATTTCAATTAAAAGGTGCAAATATAATTTATAAATTCATGAATCATTCATACAAAAAACAAATATAAATTTATAAACGGGGATCATATCATTCATATACAGGTTCAGGGCTTATGTATCTTATTTATAGCAAAAAGGCTGGTTTACTACTATGTCTAACCGATCGTGAAAGGAAGGGGTGCAATACGCGCGTGCGCACGTAAAAATAGGTGGAATCCATGCACGATCCCACAGAGATTTATACCTGTCTAGTGTTTGACACTGTCCAACAAGTTTCTACGTTGGCTTCCTCTCTAACATCCACCTTCAATGGTGCCTTGCATGATGGTCTGGCACGGTGATTTTTCTCCGTTTGCTTTTTTGTTCCCAATAAAAAATGCCCGGGAGTTTTCTCCTGTATCTATTCCCAAACGCTTCGATCCTTCTCTCTGTAGCTGCCAACATTGTCCACGTTTCACATACATATAGGAGAATATAGCGATTTGTACAGTCTTTACTTTGTTTGAAAGCTGATTTTGCTCCTCCATATTCTTGACAATTTGGCCATCACACCAATGGCATCGTAAAGGGGCAGCGAATAAATAAAATGATACACTTTGATGTCGAAATGACGTAACAGGTGACAGTTTATAACTAACCAAAGAAAATCACCGTGGGCGTGGTCTATCCTTTTGACTTTGTTTCAAAAATGTTACAATTTGATGAATAATATATTTTATTTCTTAACATTTTTTACAATGTCAAGGCATTGTGAGTTCGAACCCATGCAGAGAGATTCAGCAAAATTAGTATCATTGCCTAGTTATCCCGTTAGTAATAAAGAATGGGAACCTTTAAGCAAGCGGATGAAAAAAAAAAAAGCTCATTTACCCTCTTTTTTAAAAAGTGCCAGGCATTTTTAATGACTCAAGGCCAACTGGAAAGGGGCTAATTTAAATTTATTTTTTCTGTTTTTTCTACAATTATTTTCACTGGTACCCCAACTGCATGAATTTAAGCGTGCTACTAGGTTGGCACCTCGGTCCCACTTGTTCACTGTCGAAACAGTCCAATGTAACCGCCTGTTTAACACCAAAAGCTTCTTCTCTCGCAATTCGTGTGGAACTACCTTTCTTCTACTTGCTTCCCTGATAGTTATAATCTTCAAATGTAATGTCAATCGACATCTGATGCCTTGATCCTGATCCCGGTCTTTATAACCTTTCCTGAAACACCCTTCTTTATTATTGCTCTCACTATCTCTAATCCTTTGCGTGTTAGTAGCACTCCCGCCTTCCTTGGGGTGAAATGCTTAAAAAAAAAATTCTAATTTCAGCTATGTAATACAGACATAGGTCTATATATTTATTTTGCTAACGTAATAATTTAAATACTTTCAACACATTCAAATTATATTAATTATTATTTAGCTAACTTTAAATTTATATTTTTAATATCTGTGGTGGATTCCAGGATGAAATCCGGTACCAATAAATAACAAGCGCCATATAGGAAAATAAATGTATTAAATGTAATAATACAAACTAGTAATGCAGGTTAGTAGTTCCAGGAATGTGGGTTAGTAGCAAAATATATATATATAGTCTTTGGTATCGATGTATCACTGTATGACTTCTTACTGAGTCTATGTGCTTGCTCACTTTGAATCTTGCTCGTTCCTCGTTCTACTCGTTCTTCTAACTTTCGTACTTGGATCTCTTTCGCTCTCTCTGGGTATTCACTAGCAGTAGTATATGTATACTCTGGGTGAGTCCATTTGTGTGAAAAGGGGAGAACCCCTCAATAATATCACAGCATTTGTTCGTTGCAGCTAATACTGCGAAAACAAAAATAACAGAAGAAAAGAAAAATATTTCATAATTGATATTATCTGCCTTATTTGTCACGATTGCCGGTTTGGTTTGGTTTGTTTAATTGCATATCCAACCTCAATGGGTTATTTAAAGAAGGAAATCAGTAACATTTGAACAGAAGGACTTTAATTCTAGTCGGCTGAATTCAACAAAACTTGTCTGGATGTTTTTTTTCAATATGAAAATGGGGGTGGAACTGTCTAATACCCAGGCGATACCGCACATATGATTTGATTATGATGGGGAAAAATCTTTCAAACGAGTAGCCAAGCATGGATGAAAAATGAGAGTATAAAGGAAGCTTTTGTAATGTCACTAAACACTCGTTGTCACTTTCGTAATACTCATTGTAGTAGAGACTTTGTAATCGCAGATGCAGCTATAGTACGCCGTTGAACAATACTGGTGTTAGACCCCTTCAAATAGCACTCGCACTAATAGTACTTGATCGGTAATACTCGCTGGAACAGTAATCCATATAGTATTCTGAATTGAAGAATAGTATATTAAATAGGGTAGAGAATAGTGGGCCTTAGAGTAATAGAGGATAGACTAGAAATAGCGATCCAAATAGTAATAGAGAATTGACTAAAAATAGCGATCCTAATAGTAATAGACAATAGTCTAGAAAATGCGATCGTTAGTCATCTATGGCCTGGTGGTTAACTTAATTCAATAAGAGGATCGCCTGTGATTGCTCATTGGGATCTATGTTCAAACTCAAGTGTCAACAGCAACACTTTCTTCCTATATAAAAGAAACAAACTTTAAGGCATATATAATTATGATTTAAAGTCACAGAAAGTAGATTCTGTCTTAGATAAAGAAAAATAATAATATCTGAGATTTAAAAGCACCACACATCAAAATATGTGCGCAAATCATTGATAACGAGGCTGGCTAAATTTTGAAAGAGCAATTCTGAATTTGTCAAGGATTTATTTTAAACATATTTTCAGGTTTCTACCCCAAGAACAGTATGGACATGATGAGGTGTGACTACATCGCTGACTGTTTCTACGAAATCATGCACGATTACATGAGGTACTTCCACTGGAAGAACGGACGCTTCAGGGTGAGTCAGTTATTTCAAATCTACTCAATATTTCATATCTACATCTTTCAACGTGCTATCTATAGAAATAGATGAGGAAAGAGGCTATAATAAAATGATTATTAAGACAAAAAGACATTAGCTAAAACGAGTGTCGAGTCATTTGTAAATAATGACTGCTTCTATGAAATCATGCACGATTACATGAGGTACTTCCACTGGAAGAACGGACGCTTCAGGGTACGTCAATTATTTCTAATCTATTCAACATTTCATATCTATACCTTTCAACATACTGTCTATAGAAATGGATAAGCAAAGAGGCTATAGTAAAATGACCATTAAGACAAAAAGACATTAGCTAAGACGAGTGTCGAGTCCTTTGTAAATAATGACTGCTTCTATGAAATCATGAACGATTACATGAGGTACTTCCATTGGATGAACGAACGATTCAAGGTGGGCCAGTTATGTCTAAGACGATATTCATTCTTGGAAAACTATTTTGATTTGAATTTATTTTTCAGTTCGGAAACAACGGCATGATGGGCTCTGATATGGGAAAAGGCAACGACTGCAACTATGATGTAAGTAAATGATTAACTACCGTTCTCTCTCTCTCTCTCTCTCTATATATATATATATATATATATATATATATAAAATCGATATATAAAATCGACCTTGCTAACCGAAACGCTCCTCTGTGGCGAAATCAGTAAAATCACGTTTGGCTATATGACGGATCCGTATAGGATACAGGTTCGATTCCTGTCGGAGGACGCATATTTTCTATGACAATTTTTCAGACATTCAGTCCGGGAAATGTTGTTAATACTGTTTATTATAAACATGGCATTTACTTAAATATTTGTATCTATAAAAAAAAGAATGTATAAACATAAAAATGCCTTAAAATAATTGTCGGACTTTGTCCATTTCCTAATGTGTGACGTCATTTGTTTACATTTGGATACGCATTGAGCAGATATGAATGAATATATATATATATATATATATTAGGTTGGTGCAAAAATAATGACGTAATAATGTCGTTTTTGACGTATTTTTTAACGTCTAAAAACGACATTATTACGTCATTATTTTTGCACCAACCTAATGGAATAGTATTAATGTAAATTTGCGACTTGGAATCCATATTTAAAAATTTCATAATTGCATGATTTGCTCGAAGATTAATCTTTTCATTCTTCAAATATTTTCGATTGTCAGCAGTGTAGACAAGATTTTCTTAGCTCTGTCCCGTTGCGTCATCCTACCTGTTTACACCGGTTAAAAATATCATTAGTACCATTGCTGTAAGTTCTGAAGAGGAGGAAAGAGGGTTTTCTGTGGTGAACATAATTTATTCTGTCAAAACAAATCGTCTTTTAAAATGCGGCATATCCTCTAGTTATAAATTTGATAAATCCTCCATTGGATAAACTCCATCGATTCAGTTCGAATGTGACCCAGAAGCCATAACACAGCTAAAGACACTAGAATCAAAAAGCAACAGATTTCGAAACAGAATGAGAACAGAATTTCAATCTGGAAATATCTAAAAAAAAGTATATTTTCTATTAAATTATCCAAATGGATTAATTCTTTTTGATACTATAAAGTGATTTGTCCCCATTCACAAATTAAAAACAAAATACGCAGAAGAGATTACATGCCTTTATAGAACAGATTCCTTTGAATTTGGAATGCTTTTATTGGCTATATCCAACTATTTCTGAAATATTAGGATTCAAATTAATCTAAATATACTACCCTATAATAAAGTGATATCATATAAAGAACGGTTACAAGGAACTAGACACGTTCAAAAATAATGTTAGACACAATTTTCAGATCAAAAACATTGTTCATTCAATTGGTATTAATATATTTTTTTAATTGAACAATGCTTGGACGATTGGGCTAAAACTATTTTCATTTTCAGAACTATATGCAATGGAGATACATGAACACCTTCAACAGGATCATGCCCTTCATGGAGAGGACTCTGAGCATGCGCAATGGTGGCAGCAACTTCTTCATGGGAGACCAGGTAAGTGTTATATATTGTCCATTATGTATGTATATTTTTCCCGTTAATTTTTGTCTTTTTTTTTTTTTATCAATCAATTTAATTGTTTCGCACGAAAGGGAAGCGATAAAGACAGGGGATTACTGGAAGGGAAAGAGGACGAAAAAAAAATACCGTTACTCAGCAGAAAAGACAATAAAAGAACAGTGTTTAGGAACATAGGAAATATTTAAACTTTTGAAGATCGCAGATGAAAGGAAAACAATAAACTAGAAGCGAGTTTGACAAGCGGGAAGTGCTTGAAAAAAAATCCAGGTTTATTGATGAACTAGCAAGTTCTATTTTAATAAAGTTATTGTTTTACAATAAACCTGGGAGACCTATTTGCCAGTCCAGTACCGTCAGTAAAATTCATGCTTCGAAGTATCAAGAAGTAAAGATCATTGCTATGAAAATATTTAGAGAAGAGACACAGGGAAGCCATATTACTTTATGCGAGGTATTATATCTAACTGTCCATAATTACATCTATCGTGGTATTTCCTATTTATTTTTTTGTAATTATTAAACTCTTGAATAATATTTATCCAGTCTGCCTGTTTCTTGCAGATGTTATGCATTACTCCTATACGCTTTTCCTGTAAATAAAACGTTATCTTATGCATTACTCCTATACGCTTCTCCTGTAAATAAAACGTTATCTTATGCATTACTCCTATACGCTCTTCTCCTGTAAATAAAGCGTCCCTCGGTATATCAAGTTAGTGATCGTTGATTACCTTATCAAATATCTTTGTAACAAAGGGAATAGGATTTCCTGCATTAGGTTTTTTGATATTGTACAGCTATTTTTTCCAAGAGCCATACTGTGTAGACAGTTAGAGAAGAAAAGGCACCAGTCAAATCAAGGCAATAATTCCGCTAACATGCAAAGGGGAGAGCGGAATTAAAAGAGAAGGAAAAAAATCTTGAGAAGTAACCGGAAACCAATGCTAAGAAGGAAACAAGTGATAACCCTCTACTCCTATCCAAAGGATCGGGGAGGAGTTTGAACCGGACGATAGGTAAAGCTTTCTATGCTACTGAGGAAAAAATTAAATAGTAAATAGTAAATAAAAGTTCACGATTTAAGGCGGATACGTTAGATATTTAGACTTAAAAGTTAAAAAAAAAGAATGAAAAGCTTTAGAAGGAACCGGAATCTTAATTCTAAACAGGAAACAAGGGATAAACCTCTACTCCTGTTCGAGAGATTTAAGCCATTTATATAAACCAGACGCCGTATTTGAGTAAATAACAGAGCCTAATCAATAGGTGCCACCAAATAATAATGTGTTCGGAAAGTAATTACTTAATTTATAAGTGACATTAAATGTATATTGTCCTCATCTTTGTCTCCATATTTATCACAATGCTTCAGGCGTTGTACCCACTGGCCTTCTTCAAGTGGGTAAAGACGTTGGTTAGATCCAGTGACAGGACCCAAAGAGTGTGAGTTCAATACCCGGTTAAAGCAGTGGAGAATTTGGAGAGGTGAATTAACAGGAGATAACTGACATCCATTAGACATGGCACGTGGAACTAGAACAGTCTACCCGAGTGAGCGAAATAAAGGTTTCAGTTCGACATTCCAACCACCTAAAGACGGCCGGAGCGTACAACGGACGAAACGTTGTGATAAATATGGCAACAATAATGGGGACGATAGTCCTAATAATGTAAATAGTGTACATAATACCTCATCTCAGAAATATAGACAGATACTGAAAGGCCGAAACTTTGTAATAAATATGGTGACAAAGATGAGGACAATAGTCCGAATAATGTAAATAGTGTACATAATACCTCATCTCAGAAATATAGACAGATACTGAAAAGCCGAAACTTTGCAATAAATATGGCGACAAAGATGAGGACAATAGTCCGAATAATGTAAATAGTGTACATAATACCTCATCTCATAAATATAGACAGATACTGAAAGGCCGAAACTTTGTAATAAATATGGCGACAAAGATGAGGACAATAGTCCGAATAATGTAAATAGTGTACATAATACCTTATCTCAGAAATATAGACAGATACAGAAAGGCTGAAACGTTGTAATAAATATGGCGACAAAGATGAGGACAATAGTCCGAATAATGTAAATAATCTATATAATACCTCATCTCAGAAATATAGACAGATACTGAAAGGCCGAAAAGTTGTGATAAACATGTTGACAAAGATGAGGACAATAGTCCGAATAATGTAAATAGTGTACATAATACCTCATCTCATAAATATAGACAGATACTGAAAGGCCGAAACATTGTAATAAATATGGCGAGAAAGATGAGGACAGAATAATGTAAATAATGTACATAATACCTCATCTCAGAAATATAGACAGATACTGAAAGGCCGAAAAGTTGTGATAAACATGTTGACAAAGATGAGGACAATAGTCCGAATAATGTAAATAGTGTACATAATACCTCATCTCATAAATATAGACAGATACTGAAAGGCCGAAACATTGTAATAAATATGGCGAGAAAGATGAGGACAATAGTCCGAATAATGTAAATAGTGTACATAATACCTCATCTCAGAAATATAGACAGATACTGAAAGGCCGAAATATTGTAATAAATATGGCGACAAAGATGAGGACAATAGTCCGAATAATGTAAATAGTGTACATAATACCTCATCTCAGAAATATAGGCAGATACTAAACTAGAAACAATAACGAATTGCAAAAAATAATTGGCGGAGTAGGTAATGGCTGCTGCAGTTACTGCTTCGCTGCAATTACCTATTTAAGACCTTGCATGCTGAGAAAGACATTATTCGGAAAATGCTTTTGAACTTCCAACGTCATGATCTCATATTTTGCGAATGGATCCAGAATCCCCAGCTAAAATCAGTGGAGTTTTACTTTGAAAAGGCTGACTTCAAAAAGTTCAGAGGTCATCCAATAACCACCACAGTCACAACGCTGAACCGACACATTCAAAACGAGTCAGAAAGATCCCACTTTTCCTTTGGAGAAGTTTACGATCAAGAAAGATCTGCAACAAATCCGCAAACTCGCAGAGGACAGAGAAGGCTGACAAAATATTGTCGAATCATTATACAATGTCACTGAAGATGAGAGAACATGTTAATTCATGACCTCAAATCGAAACAGTTTTGACGATGATGAAACTGGATCTAGAATGGGATTATCATTTCTTTTATCCGACAGTGTCTAATTTATAATCTATTTCAGAGTTTAATTAGTAAAGCTTGCAAAGTCTGAATATGAGTCCCTTACTTGTAAAACGCTAAATTGATAACCTTTCTAAAGACGCGACAGACGCCATTAAATTGATAACCTTTCTAAAGATGCGACAGACGCCATTAAATTAAATTATCTATCTATATACTGACAAAATACTCGCAATAAGTTAGCCTTTTCTTTTTCTCATTTACTATCGAAACAGATTTATAATAATCGATTTGTCTATAAAATCTACTCTATCTGTTTTCTTTGCAGATGATGTGGTGTGACATGATGTGCTATTGCTGTATGGAGAACCCCTACATGGAGAACCAGTCCATGTTCAGCAGCTACCCTAAACTGATGGCACTTTACAATCGTGTCGCCTCTCACCCCAAGGTCTGTGGTTACCTAAAGAGCCGCAGCAAGACCATGTGGTAAATAAATGAATGGAATCATGCTCTCTTTGTTAATGTTGGGGCGTTCATTGATGAATTTGAAGAGACAAAGAACTGATATTCTGACAGAGAAGCGACTCAAAGAAAATAAGAAGCCAGTTTTTACGGAATGATACGTAAAACGGAATAAATAAATATTGTATTTCATGAATAAAATATTGTTTTTATTTCTTCAACAAACGTCACAATCGCACATCTTTTTTTTTTTAAACTAAAGGTGATGCATGAACCAAACTATTGCTACAAATCATGATGTCCATATATTGAGTCTTTCCATACGGATTTTACACCTGACAGCAGTTGCAAAATATAATTGGTTAGAACGTTTCACATAATTAAAGCAAAATTGAAATCAATAAGCTTCGAATTATATTATTTTTTCTTGTACTCGTGAAATACATCTGTTTGATGGACATCATCAGTGATGTGGGTAGGCAAGGATCAGTAGGAGTTTCGGGTCTGCCAACATTATGACTCTTCTCAGCGGTCACCGAGTCGAGCCCGTGCCAGACCATCATGCAAGGCACCATTGAAGGTGGATGTTAGAGAGGAAGCCAACGCAGAAACTTGTTGGACAGTGTCAAACACTAGACAGGTATAACTAGCAGAATTGCTGATGGCTGCTCTTAATAGATCGTTGTAGAAAAGAGTGAAGCTTCTGTATTTGGGACCGCCCTGCGATGTGAGTAGGCAAGGATCATTAGAAGTTTCGGGTCTGCCAACATCATGACTCTTCATAACGGTCACCGAGTCGATACTGATTGGATATTAACTTGTGTGTTATCCGGCACCTACAGACTCTCTCATGCTATGCCTAACTTCTGGCATTTTAGAGTCCAATCACGGATAACTTCCGATTCAGCTGCTTCTACGCACTTCCAGAAAAAGGAAGCAAACGCAGTATCCGTTTTGCTTTCGTAAAATCGAAATATTAATTCGTTTTTACGGATTACCAACCCTTTGCGGATTATTTAAAGCCAGAAAATATTTTTAGATTGAACGAATTATTTTTCGATAATAATGGTTTTAGTGATATGAGTCTTACTAATTAAAGCTAGAGCAAGAGGACATGGATACATAATTAATCAGAATTTGATAAGAAAACAAGAAATTATAATGCGAATATAATGTGGGGGATCAGTTCTATATTACAATAATTATATAAAATGATCACTCAATTTGTGACCACGGTTGTTTCTATAGATTTATATTCCAGAGACTGTAAATAAATCTTGAAGATATGCCTGTGTAGCTAATCAGTATTTGATTGATTAATTCGTTTCCTACGGCTTATCAACCCATTGCAGATTATTTCAAGATAGTATTTTTAGAGTGTAAGAATATTTGTAGATAATAATTGTTTTAGTGATACAAGTCATACGAATTAACTCATAGTTGGGACGAGAAGATGTGGATTTATAGCTAATCAGAATTTGATAAGCAAACAAGAAATTATCATGTGGATATAAAGTGAGGGATCATTTATATATCGCAATCAATATGTAAAATGTAACATACCTAATCAGTATTTCATTGTTTGATTCGTTTTTTACTGTTTAACAACCTTTTGTAGGTTATGTAAAGACAGAAAATAATTTTAATCTGTAAGAATTGTTTTAATAATACTTTCGTAATACAAGTCTTAGTAATTAACCCATTGCTCGAGGCAAATAGGCGGACTCATGCCTAATGAGAATTTGATAAGCAAATAAGTTAAAATCCTGCTTTATCAGTTGAGGAATTGGCAGTGGTTCTCAGTTCAAACCATACAACTGTTCATCTTCATCTTCAACAACTTGGAAAAGTTCCTAAACTTGGAAAATGGGTGCCTCATGAATTGTCTGAAAACAACCTCAAATCCCGAGTTGACATCTGCTCTTCTCTCCATTCTCGCCAACTTGTTTCACCTTTTTTGGATAGACTTGTGACTGGCGACGAAAAATGGATCTTTTATCGAAATGTTAAGCGTCGTAGACAGTGGCTTGGTAAAGGGGAAGGACCCCAGTCCCAGCCGAGAAGGAAACTTCATGGGCAAAAGGTTCTTCTTTCAATCTGGTGGGATCGCCAAGGAATAATCCACTTTGAATTCTTACCACCTAATGTAACAATTAATGCTCAAATATACTGTCAGCAAGTAGAGGAAAAAAGACCTGCTCTAGTGAATCGAAAAGAGGTGATGTTTCATCAGGACAATGCGCGCTCCCACACAGCAAGAATCACGTCACAAAAGATCGAAGAACTTGGTTGGGAGAAAATTCCTCATCCACCTTATTCTCCCGATCTTGCTCCTTCAGATTACCATTTGTTTCGTATCTTACAGAATCATTTGGAAGAAACAGCTTTTGTAAGACAGGAAGAGGTTAAAACTGACATTTGTGAGTTCTTCGAATGAAAGCCAAAATAATTTTACAGTAATTGAATTAGTAAGCTTGTTAATAGATGGAAGGAAGTCATAGATAATCAGGGAAAATACATTGTTGATTGAATCTGTAATTAAATGTAACATTTGGTCACTTGTTTTCTTTATTCAAAATTCGGACAGAACTTATGGGATGACCTGGTAGTACGCAGAGGGTTTACAGGGCGTGAAAGTGAAAGAGAAGAGAGAGATTAGGGAGGATTGAGAAAAGGACAAAAGATGAACGGGATTGGCATTGAATTCAAATTTTTCAATTTTTTAGTTATCAGGTAAGCATGTATACGAAACTGATTTCCACAGGCGGGAATTGCAAGAAAATAAACTTTATCCAGTGAGAAAACCCAAAGATTTGTGAGTTCAGTATCTGGCTCAACAGTGGTTAGCCAAAACCTGGAGAGTTGAGTTAAAGGAAAATAACTGAGATACCCGCAAGAGGAATGGCATGTGGAACTAGAACAATATACTCCAGTGGACGAAATACAGGGTTCGGTTCGAAATTCCAGTCACCTGAAGAAGGTCGGAGCGTAGGCTAGACGTAGGTGTAAGTTTTATGCTCAGACTTACATATCTCGCACTTCTCGCTTGCGGATCTCACTCCCCGGCATGTGCTTTCTTTACAACTTTAATCTGCAAAAATTTAAATGCAGTGTCAATCGCTATCTACTGTCCTCCTGATTGTTTTTTTTTCTCTTTCTACTCATTACTAATGTTTCTGTTCTTATTTCCTGCACATCCTGTAGCACCCCTGCGTGGTAGTGGCTGTACTTCCCTGTTTGGGGTGACACCGATTTAAAAAAAGGAAAAAATACTTGAATTTCTCTTAAATTTTACCTGGATTGATGCGTACATGAAGAAGATTGAATCCCAGCTAACAAAATGGCGTTGCCACAACGGTTCTGCAACTTTAACAATCATCCCTCCAAGCATGGCATTAAAAGTAATAGGACTTAGGTTGGTTACAGAATGCTACAGAAAATCTACTATTAAGGAGAGAGGAAGATAAAAGAAAAAAGAATCAACAAGACGGAACATAACGATTGACATTGCATTTAAATTTTTGAAGATCAAACTTGACTGGAAAGCAAGAAGCCGGAAGAGATTTCCAAAAGTGAGAAGTGCGAGAGAGGAAACTTGTAACATTAAACTTAAGGTTACATCTCGCCATTTCAAGTGTAAATGATGACACCTTGCTAATCTGATACTGCGCTTAAATTCATAAAGTCTAGGTACCATAGAGGAAAGAAATATTTATTTTGATAATAGAAAAATATGACACAAGGATAAGAGGGCGATAGGGGAAGGCTAGTCCCTCAGTCTCTCTTAGCTCGCCACAATTAATGACCTAAATGTACCATAGTCTTCCTTACATCAAACAACACATTCTTACCATTCTTGCTACAGCCACCATAATACCTCAGAGTCTCTATGAAGTCCCAATTTCTTCCTATATACAAAATTTGTCTGTAGCCGTAGGGCAAAAAGTACCATATTGGAACTTTCATCAGAACCATTGTCATGTAAATATTTTTAGAAAAGACATAGAAAGGCTACTTTTGAACGAGTAAAGGTACTGTAGCCGAGATGGGAAATCAGGAGCAATAACAGCAGATTATTCTTAGGTTTTATCAAGAATATCTAGAAACTTGTGACACCTTTTGGAATGAGCGGTCAGTCTTGTGTCAGATAATTTATTGATTACAAAATAACAGTAAAGTCAGTACAACGTCACATATCCTCCAACCAAACTACAACATTGCATATAACCCAAACAAAATTTAACGTCACATATCCTCCAACCAAACTACAAGGTTGCATATCCTCCAACAAAACTACAATATTGCATATCCTCCAATCAAACTACAAGGTTACACATCCTCCGACCAAACTACAATGTTACATATCCTCCAATCAAAATATAACGTCACATATCCTCCAACCAAACTACAATGTCACATATCCACCAACCAAACTATAGCGTCATATATGCTCCAGTCAAACTACAACGTTGCATATCCTCCAACCAAACTATAACGTCACATATCCTCCAATCAAAATATAACGTCATGTATCCTCCAATCAAACTAAAACGTTGTATATCCCCAACCAAACTATAACGTCACATATCCTCCTACCAAACTACACCGTTGCATATCCTCCAATCAAATTACAACGTTACATATCCTCCAAACAAAATATAACGTCACATATCCTCCAACCAAACTACACCGTTGCATATCCTCCAACCAAATTACTACGTTACATATCCTCCAACCAAACTATAACGTCACATATCCTCCAATCAAATTACAACGTTACATATCCTCCAACCAAACTATAATGTCACATATCCTCCAACCAAACTATACCGTCACATATCCTCCAACCAAATTACAACGTTACATATCCTCCAACCAAACTATAACGTCACATATCCTCCAACCAAACTATAACGTCACATATCCTCCAACCAAATTACAACGTTACATATCCTCCAACCAAACTATAACGTCACACATCCTCCAACCAAACTATAACGTCACATATCCGCCAACCAAACTATAACGTTACATATCCTCCAACCAAACTATAACGTCACACATCCTCCAACCAAACTATAACGTTAATATATCCTCCAACCAAACTATAACGTCACATATCCTCCGACCAGACTATAACGTCACATATCCTCCAACCAAATTACAACGTCACATATCCTCCAACCAAACTATAATGTCACATATCCTCCAACCAAATTACAACGTTACATATCCTCCAACCAAACTATAACGTCACATATCCTCCAACCAAACTATAACGTCACATATCCTCCAACCGAACTATAACGTCACATATCCTCCAACCAAACTATAACATCACATATCCTCCACGCAAACTATAACGTTACAAGATCGTGTCATGTTACCGGAGATGTCACAACGTAAGAAAAGGTCCATATATTAAGCCAAATATATAGAATGTTACTTTATTTAGAAGATTCGATCAGTCAGACTTCTCCAAAATGTTTTATTTTACATCCCGACAAGATTTTTATTCAGTGTGGTTGCCAGGAGGAGGCTTGGCTGGAGTCTTTTAGGTCTCTGGCTCCAGATGTCTTCATCAAGGTTTGAACCGAAAGTCATACCTACATTTGTCTATGGCTCCAAGGCAGCGAAAGTTTAAATTGTTGCTTCTCTTCTCTTTGATAAATTGTTCCCAATTTAAGCATTGACTTGCGTATTATAAAAGTTCTTTAATTTAAACGCCATATTTTATGGCTAGCTGTGTTATTAGAGACATACTTGTTTTTAGACAGTGAATATTTACATTTGCTAACAAAAATGATATTTTCACGCTTACCTTCACTTGTGTTCTTGTTTTCTTTTTCACCTCAAGAAAGGCGATAATTCGACTAAGATGCAACGGAAGAGAATGACAAGGTATATTTAGGAGAAAGGTCTATAAAACAAGAGGTTTAGCAGGAAGACAGAAGATGACGATACTGCCACTAAAACGTAATGAGTGACTGGGAGTGAAAAAGAAGAATTTAATAACGGGAAAGGACCATAAAAAAGTTTTCAATTGGAATTCTTGTAGCTTCCTTTCCGCGTCCGCTATGAATCATATTGTGGCCGCTAAGAATGAATCCCGGTGGAACTTCTACATCTCTCACAGTCACCTCGCTGTATAGGTTGAATAAGTCCAGTGAGAAGACACATCCTTGTCTTATATATCTTTCTATTTTTCCATACCTGCCGAAGTAATTTATATCGGTATGTAGGCTGTTGGTTTCCAGTATATTTTGAATATACCCGTAATAATGCGACAGTTACTTAAGTTTAAAATAAAATGTCGTATTATTTATGTGTCTTAGACTCCAAAACATGATTTAAAACATATCCATTAAGGACTGACGCTTAAGAAGAAACGTTTTTTATTTTTTCCATTATTGTATTTGTCTACAAAACGTGTTTGGAGTGTATCCATTAAAAATATATTCATTATTTTTTTTTAAAGCAAATATCAGAATATTTGTACCTCGGCCTCCAGAGCGCATACTAAATATATCGGTCCAAAGATGGTGTATTTATTGTTTCATAAAAGTCGGTGCTATAAATTGTAGTTAACCTGCCAAACACAATTTAAATATATATGTTATACCATGATGTTTCCATATCGTATAGAAAAAAAAATCCGATTATTTGTGTCTTGGTTACAGAAACAGTTGCTTTAAAATAAAATGTCTGCTTATTTTATGTTTAAAACTCCTAACTATATATGCAGTCGATGAGATTAAAAACAAATATCGCCTTATTGGAAGGTTTTCGTTTTCTTTCGTTCTAGTTTTCATATACACCTCAAGAAAGGCGATAATGCGACTAAGATACAACGGAAGAGAATGATAAGGTTTATTTAGGAGAAAGGTCTATAAAACAAGAGGTTTAGCAGGAAGACGGAAGATGATGATACTGCGACTAAGACACAAGGGGTTACTGGGAGTGAAAGAGAATGAGAAGACTTTAGTGAGGAAAAAGGACAATAAAAGAACATGTTTCAGGAAGACATAAGATGGCGATAATGCCATTAAGACACAACGGGTTACTTGGAGTGAAAAAGAATGAGAAGATTTTAGTGAGGAGAAAGCACAATAAAGGAACAGGTTTCAGGAAGACAGAAGATGGCGACAATGCCACTAAGACGCAAGGAGGTTACTGTGTGTGTAAGAGAATAAGACGAATATAGTGAGGAGAAAGGACAATAAAAGAACAAGTTCCAGGAAGACAGAAGATGGAAGAATGCCACAAAGACACAAGGGGTTCCTGGGAGTGAAAGAGAATGAGAAGACTTTAGTGAGGAGAAAGGACAATAAAAGAACAAGTTTCAGAAAGACAGAAGATGGAATAATGCCACTAAGGCGCAAGGGGTTACTGGGAGTGAAAGAGAATGAGAATACTTTAGTGAGGAGAATGGACAATAAAAGATCATATTCAGGAAGACAGAAGATTGCGATAATGCCACTAATACGCAAGGGGTTACTGGGAGTGAAAGAGAATGAGAAGACTTTAGAGACGAGAAAAGACAATAAAACAGCAAGTTTCAGGAAGACAGAAGATGGCGATAATGCCACTAAGACAGAAGGGGTTACTGGGAGTGAAAGAGAATGAGAATACATTAGTGAGGTGAAAGGACAATAAAGATCATATTCAGGAAGACAGAAGATTGCGATAATGCCACTATGACACAAGGGGTTACTGGGAGTGAAAGAGAATTCGAAGACTTTAGTGACGAGAATGGACAATAAAAGAACAGCTTTCCGGAAGACAGAAGATGGCGATAATGCCACTAAGACGCAAGGTGTTACTGTGAGTGAAAGAGAATGAGAAGATTTTCGTGAGGAGAACGGACAATAAAAGAACAGGTTCAGGAAGACAGAAGATGGCGATAATGCCAGGACGACGCAAGTGGCTACTGGGAGTGAAAGAGAATGAGAAGACTTTAGTGAGGAGAAAGGACAATAAAAGAACAAGTTTCAGGAAGACAGAAGATGGAATAATGCCACTAAGGCGCAAGGGGTTACTGGGAGTGAAAGAGAATGAGAAGACTTTAGTGACGAGAAAAGACAATAAAACAGCAAGTTTCAGGAAGACAGAAGATGGCGATAATGCCACTATGACACAAGGGGTTACTGGGAGTGAAAGAGAATTCGAAGATTTTAGTGACGAGAATGGACAATAAAAGAACAGCTTTCCGGAAGACAGAAGATGGCGATAATGCCACTAAGACGCAAGGTGTTACTGTGAGTGAAAGAGAATGAGAAGACTTTAGTGAGGAGAACGGACAATAAAAGAACAGGTTCAGGAAGACAGAAGATGACGATAATGCCACTAAGACGCAAGGGGTTACTGGGAGTGAAAGAGAATGAGAAGACTTTAGTGAGGTGAAAAAAGAATAAAACAGCAGGTTTTAGGAAGACAGAAGATGGCGATAATGCCACTAAGACGCAAGGGGTTACTGGGAGTGAAAGAGAATTCGAAGACGTTAGTGAGGAGAAAGGACAATAAAAGAACAGGTTTCAGGAAGACAGAAGTTGGCGATAATGCCACTAAGACGCAAGGGGTTACTGGGAGTGAAAGAGAATTCGAAGACGTTAGTGAGGAGAAAGGACAATAAAAGAACAGATTTCAGGAAGACAGAAGATGGCGATAATGCCACTAAGACGCGAGGGGTTACTGTGAGTGAAAGAGAATGAGAAGACTTTAGTGAGGAGAAAGGACAATAAAACAGGAGGTTTCAGGAAGACAGAAGATGGTGATAATGCCATTAAGACAGAATTGGTTACCGGGAGTGAAAGAGAAGGAGACAATATTACTGATGCGAAAGGACAATAAAAGAATAGGTTTCAGGAAGAGAGAAGATGGCGATAATGCCACTACGACGCAAGGGGTTACTTGGAGTGAAAGAGAACGAGAAACTTTTGTAAGGAGAATGGAGAATAAAAGAACAGGTTTCAGGAAGACGGAAGATGGCGATAATGCCACTAAGACACAAGGGGTTACTTTGAGTGAAAGAGAATTCGAAGACTTTAGTGAGGACAATTGACAATAAAAGAACTGGTTTCTGGAAGACAGAAGATGGCGTTAATGCCACTAAGACGCAAGGGGTTACTGGGAGTGAAAGAGAATGAGAAAACTTTAGTGAGGAGAATGGACAATAAAAGAACAGTTTCAGAAATACAGAAGATGGCGTTAATGCCACTAAGACGCAAGGGGTTACTGGGAGTGAAGGAGAATGAGAAGACTTTAGTGAGGAGAAAAGACAATAAAACAGCAGGTTTCAGGAAGACAGAAGATGGTGATAATGCCATTAAGACAGAAGGGGTTACTGGGAGTGAAAGAGAAGGAGAAAACTTGACTGATGAGAAAGGACAATAAAAGAATAGGTTTCAGGAAGAGAGAAGATGGCGATAATGCCACTAAGACGCAAGGGTTACTGCGAGTGAAAGCGAATGAGAAGACTTTAGTGAGGAGTATGGAAAATAAAAGAACAGGTTTCAAAAAGACAGAAGATGGCGATAATGCCACTAAGACGCAACGGGTTACTTTCAGTGAAAGAGAATTCGAAGATTTTGTGAGGAGAATGGACAATAAAAGAACTGGTTTCTGGAAGACAGAAGATGGCGATGATGGCACTAAGACGCAAGGGGTTACTGGGAGTGAAAGAGAATGAGAAGACATTAGAGATGAGAAAGGACAATAAAAGAATAGTTTTCAGGAAGACGGAAGATGGCGATAATGCCACTAAGACGCAAGGGGTTACTGGGAGTGAAAGAGAATGAGAAGACTATAGTGAGGAGAAAAGACAATAAAAGAGCAGGTTTTAGGAAAACAGAAGATGGCGATAATGAGACTAATACGCAAGGGGTTACTGGGAGTGAAAGAGAATTCGAAGACTTTAGTGAGGAGAAAGGACAATAAAAGAATAGTTTTCAGGAAGACGGAAGATGGCGATAATGCCACTAAGACACAAAGGGTTACCGGGATGAAAGAGAATGAGAAGAATTTAGTGAGGAGAAAGGACAATAAAAGAACAGGTTTTAAAAAGACAGAAGATGGCGATAAAGCCACTAAGACGGAAGCGGTTACTGGGAATGAAAGAGAATGAGAAGACGATAGTGAGGAGAATGGACAATAAAAGAACAGGTTTCAGGAAGACAGAAGATGGCGATAAAGCCACTAATACGCAAGCGGTTACTGGGAGTGAAAGAGAATGAGAAGACTTTAGTGAAGAGAAAAGACAATAAAACAGAAGGTTTTAGGAAGACAAAAGATGGCGATAATGCCACTAAGACAGAAGGGGTTACTGGGAGTGAAAGAGAAGGAGTAGACTTTAGTGATGAGAAAGGACAATAAAAGAATAGGTTTCAGGAAGAGAGAAAATGGCGATAATGCCACTAAGACGGAAGGGGTTACTGGGAATGAAAGAGAATGAGAAGACTTTAGTGAGGAGAAAGGACAATAAAATAACAGGTTTCAGGAAGACAAAAGATGGCGATAATGCCACTAAGACAGAAGGGGTTACTGGGAGTGAAAGAGAATGAAAACACTTTAGTGATGAGAAAGGACAATAAAAGAACAGGTTTCAGGAAGACAGAACATGGCGTTAATGCTACTAAGACGCAAGGGGTTACTCGGAGTGAAAGAGAATGAGAAGACTTTAGTGGGGGGAAAGGACAATAAAAGAACAGGTTTCAGGAAGACAGAAGATGACGATAT
>OZ010611.1:5025865-5090865 GCA_963932145.1 Acanthosepion lycidas
GCGAGAAAAGAATCTGTTAGCATAGAATTTACGGTTACATATATCCAGCTCAACTGTAAATTGGTGATATCTTGTTGCCAATGTAGTGCTACGGTAAAAATCCATAATGTCTAGGTACCATAGTGAAGAGTTCACTCTGCTGATTATGCCAGAGACTGCATTTCCGTTATGACATGCGCAGGGATAATTGGTCCGTGTAATTTTTTGCATCATCACATATATGACTAATAATGTGGATCAGCGTCAACACTAAGAAACTAGGGTTTATTGAGTGTGAAAGAATAAGAAAAAAAGAGAAACCTTATTAGGGAGGGAGAACAATAGAAGAAGAGAAATCAGGAAGACACGAGTTCCACGAGCGAAAAGTGCGAGAAAAGAATAGTCTAACGAAAATAGATTTGTTCTCGCTCCCGATGGAATCAACATGGCGTCTGCTTCAAGACACATTGTTTCCTGTTTAGGTTGGGTTTCAGGATATTTCTCAAGTCTAATTCAAATCTATACATCTACTGCCTCTGCTTAAACTCTGAAATTTTATTCACTAATTATTTATTTTGTCATCAACAGAAGTAGATAAGTTCGCCTATCACCCGATAGCTCGGGACTCATGGTTAGATATTAGGGATCTGGAGACAGCAATACAGGACCGAACAGCATGGAAAGGGATTGTCAACGGAGTTCCGAGAAACTATAGAAAGATCGAAGGATGATAGTGATGATGAAGAGATATGAAGCAATAAAAGAGAAAAAGAGAGAGAGAGAGAGAGAGAGAGCAAAAGAAAGAAAGAAATATAAAGCAATAAATGAGGGAGAGAGAATGTAAAAGATATGAGTTTGCCGGCCACTACCACCTTCCCAGACACCATAGCTCAGGAATCAGGTTTGGACATTGGGGATCTGCGGACAATTCAGGACCGATGGAAAGAGATTGTCAGTGGAGTTTCGACCAACCATAGGGAGGTCGAAAGATAATGATGGTGGTGAAGGTATATAAAGCAATAGAAAAGAGTGAAAATTACAGATATGAGCTTGCCGGCCATAGCCACCGAGCAGACAGGGATATCGTACCATCCTTAGTCCTATGGCATCCTTCTGGAAGTGTCTTCTCACAAAAATAGCTCATGACTCAGAATTGGACATTGGGGGTCTGGGGACGCAATGCAGGACCAAACACTGTGGAAATCCCTTTTCTAAATTAATTTTAATTATTTATCGCATTGGTCACCAGTACCACCCGTCTCAGATTTTTCGGCCATGGTGACATTCAAACCAGAAGAGTGTAATGACTTGCCGGTTCCTTTAGCACCCGATATGTCGGGGTTACCCTGTCCCTGCTCTCAGTGGTTAAAAAGGCAGAACCTACAATCCAGCAGGTGGTTTTCTTTCGCGGAGACTGGTTGCCAACCAAGGCTACAGAGACCTGTTTGTCCTGATCTTTACCAACAGCTAGTGGGAGAAGAGATGTATTGATACCTTTCCCAAGGATATTAACGCGAAAAGACTGGAATTCGAACAGGCCTCTCTGTCTGTAGCCAATACTCCAACGTGGCTGCACATGCTTACTCTATGTTTAGTAATTGGCAACTATTGCACTAAGACATTTTACCCCTGTAATAGGAGATTAGACATTACATAGTTAAGCAACGTTGAACCCGGTCAGTACCTGTTCGGCAATATCAGGTCAAACAGTCTTTTCGAACATGGCACTCCTCAACGTTCTATATCACATTGAATCACCGTGAATGTAATGAACTCAACCAGAATTCGAACTCGGCTCCCCGATTCCTCGATCCGAACTGTTTTCCATTACTCGACCGTGTCTGCAACATGTTTTTTTTTTCTCTGCATTCATCGGTAGAAACACATGTCTAGAAGAATGTTGCCCAAATGATCTTTTTCGTCTGTAATAAACTTCTTCCTCATTCTTGGTTTTCTAGTAGATAGAGAAGCACTCTTTTTGAACATGGCACTCCTCAATGTCCCAGTCTGTCCTGCTATTTATCCATAGGTGGGTGAATAAGAGTTGGATTCGTAAATGAATGTAATGAATTTCACAAGAATTCGAACACGTTCTCTGATTCCTCAACCGAGTCAGTTCTGTTATTTACTCATAGCTTGCGGGGAGAGTTGGAATCATACCATTCCCAAGGTTATTAACAAGCCAATTGAATGAAATAAACAAGACAGAAATTCGAAGTCAGTTCTTCGATTCATCAACCCTGTCTGTCCCGATATCTGCAAGAGGGGGGAAGAAGAGATGAATTGATACCTTACCTAAGAATATTAGAACACAAGGACTGGAATTTGAACTCGCCTATCTCTAGCCATTATTCCACCAGGCCTCCATGTGTTTAGTCTATGTTTCGTCATTAGCAGAACCACATCTCTTTCGCACTATGACATTTCTTACATCTGTAAGGAAATTCTTCAGCAAAGGAGATTAGACAATAATTAAGCAACGGTGTACCAGGTCAGTACTTAGATGAGTGACCATTCGGCAATATCAGGAGAAGTACTCTTTTCGAACATGTCACACGTTCTATTTCACCTTAAAACACCGGTTCTTGATCGATCCCAGAAGTTAATCAACGTTAAAGAGGCAAGGTTTATAAGACATCGTAAATCCCAGTCTATCCTAATATTCACCCATAGCTTACGAGGAGAGTTGGAATCATAACATTCCCAAGGTTATTAACAAGCCAATTGAATGAAGTAAACAAGACTGGAATTCGAAGTCAGTTCTTCGATTCTGCGAGAGGGGGGAAGAAGAGATGAATTGATACCTTACCTAAGAATATTAGAACATAAGGACTGGAATTTGAACTCGCCTATCTCTAGCCATTATTCCACCAGGCCTCCATGTGTTTCGTCTATGTTTCGTCATTGGCAGAACCACATCTCTTTCGCACTATGACATTTCTTACATCTGTAAGGAAATTCTTCAGCAAAGGAGATTAGACAATAATTAAGCAACGGTGTACCAGGTCAGTACTTAGATGAGTGTTGAAACTTGACTAATGCATGGAATAATAATGCAACACAAAATGTACTTAGAACAAAATGTATTGAAACTAGAAAGTGTACGCAATATTTACATATAGTCTTTTGTATATTCCTGGGAAGACCGTTCCTGGAATGTGTGTTGACTGAGTCGCAGTCGGGCGGAGTCGGTATTTATCAATCCACCCACGAGGATCGAATGTTGCACAAGGCCGTTTTAATGTGGGTATCCCCGAGCCCGTAGGCTCGGCCAAAAATATGGCCTTTCTGAACCCGCCTAGACGGGTTCAGGCCCTGTCAACCTCCCCGGACGAAACCTTGCCCTTCGGCAAAGCCTCGTCCGGGTTCCCCTCTGCTAATGCAGAGAGTTCGACAGTCGCCGAGGAATCTCTTGATTCCTTCCCTCTCTTCCCGGTACCAACCATATTTATATGGTCGGTACTCCACTGTGCAAATTAGGTGGATCCTACCACAACAATAAGTGACCATTCGGCTATATCAGGAGAAGTACTCTTTTCGTTCTATTTCACCTTAAAACACCGGTTCTTGATCGATCCCAGAAGTTAATCAACGTTAAAGAGGCAAGGTTTATAAGACATCCTAAATCCCAATCTATCCTAATATTCACCCATAGCTTACGAGGAGAGTTGGAATCATAACATTCCCAAGGTTATTAACAAGCCAATTGAATGAAGTAAACAAGACTGGAATTCGAAGTCAGTTCTTCGATTCTGCGAGAGGGGGGAAGAAGAGATGAATTGATACCTTACCTAAGAATATTAGAACATAAGGACTGGAATTTGAACTCGCCTATCTCTAGCCATTATTCCACCAGGCCTCCATGTGTTTCGTCTATGTTTCGTCATTGGCAGAACCACATCTCTTTCGCACTATGACATTTCTTACATCTGTAAGGAAATTCTTCAGCAAAGGAGATTAGACAATAATTAAGCAACGGTGTACCAGGTCAGTACTTAGATGAGTGACCATTCGGCAATATCAGGAGAAGAAACACCACAACGTTCTATTTTACCTTTCACCTTAAAACACGGGTTCTTGATCGATCACAGAAGTTGATCAAGAGGCAAGGTTTATAAGACATCATAAACCCCAGTCTATCCTAATATTCACCCATAGCTTGCGAGGAGAGTTGGAATCATACCATGAAGTTAAGAGATGTTTTGCTACCTTTCCCAAATGTTATTAACACGTAAGTGAATGTAATGAACGCTATTGGAATTCGAACACGGTTCTCCTAATTCCTCAATCCAGTCCCCATAGCTGGGGGGGGGGTAGAAAAGATGGCTTCCTACCTTTCCCAAGTGTATTAGCACGTAAAGACTGGAATTCCAACACGGCTATCTCTAGCCATTACTCCACTGTACCTCCACATATTTTGTCTATAATTCGTCATTGGCAGAACCACATTTTTTTTACCTCTGTAAGGTAATTCTTCAGCAAAGGAGATTAGAAATTACATAGTTAAGCAACGTTGGACCAGGTCACCACCTACATAAGTGACCGTTCGGGAATATCAGGCCAAGCAATTCTTTCGAACACGGCACCTCTCAATATTATACAACACATTGAAGCATCGATTTTCGTCCGATCACTGAAGTTAAACTACGTTAAAAAGGCAAAAACTAAAGGATAGACTGGTTGCCAACCAAGGCTATAGGCCTTAATCTGCCCTTCTATTCACAGGATAGCTGGGACGAGAAAAGATGGATCTATACCTTTCCCAAGAGTATTACCACTGGAATTCGAATACACTTCTTAATCCGATCGGCTAACCTTTAACCCACCCTGTTTCCATTCGTTTAGTCTATGTTTCTCTCTAAATGAGTAACCATTCAGGAATATATTAGGTGCTGTAAAGTCGGGTGTGCGGGTGGTGTAATAGATAAAGGCTCTGAATGTAAAATCGGTGGACTAAGTTTGAAGTCTAATCGGGTTCGTTATAATTACTTACGTGCGAAAGGTATGAATGCCCCAATTCTTCTCCCAACAATCGGTTAAATAGTAATACTTATATCAGAAAGTCAATATTATCTTCCAAAACATCTTCTCGTCCCCCCCCCACAAAAACAAAAAAACAACGTTTTTCGGTTTTAAATGACTTCGAGAAGGTTGATAAACCGTAAAAAACAAATCAATTAATGAACGTTGTGGGACATGTTGCTTGTTCTTTTCTCGGCCCTATTTGTTCTTGCGGTTTTGTATCGATTTAAACAGGAAATAACTCATAAATCCCCCCCCTTTTCTATTGTTATAAGTATGCAATGCGAGTGTTAAATACTTCGGAACCTACTTTCCTCATTTTTTTCTCAATACTGACACATTTAATTCCTTATTGTTCGCACTAAACTATTTGTAATATCTACATCCCTTTCAAACCCACAGGCCTACACGTCTGTTTTCAGCGTTTGGTGATTTTTCTGTTACCTGAAGTCTCTTGTTCATTGAAAAGACGGCCAAACATTCATTGCTTTATAGATTGATAGAATCAATCCGGAAAAAAAGATTCTTTGAGCTTAATGACATTTTCCGATAGCTTAATGTTTTACTGACTTTCTGTAAAGCACGGAGACATTGTCCAACATCACAACCAGATAGGAGATTAGATAAGATAAGGATATATAAATTTTTATACATCAAGGACAGTTTTGAAAGAAAGATGTAGAAAAAGTTTTCGTGTGATACAAGAACGAGATAGATACCGAAAACACATTATATAAAAAAAAAAATCTAAATTTCAAATTCCTAGAGTCTCTCATTCATGTGCGTGTGTAGTCACATCAGCGTAAAAATAAACTTGTCTGATGAAGTCGTAAGGGCTGAAACGCGTCACGCGGAAACTCTTTTCGATTTGTCGTACATCCTCCAGAAAGAGATTAAATATTTCCTACCTGTCCAGAACACATTTTCCTCGATTTCTTAATCCTTAATACTTTTCTCATTTCAAGTCTCTTCTTCATTGAAAAGACTGCCAAAGTTTCATTGCTTTATAGATTAGATATTATAAATCAATCCAGAAAAAGATTCTTTGAGCTTAATGACATTTTCCGATAGCTTACTAACTTTCTGAAAAGCACGAAGAGATTGTCCAACTTCATAATCAGATAGGAAATAAGATAAAGATATATAAATTTTCATATATTAAGGACAGTTTTGGAAGAAAGATGTATGTCAAAGTGGAAAAAATCTTCGTGGGATAAAAGAACGAGAGATTATATACGGAGAACACATTCCAAAAATATTCTAAATTTCAAAATCATGCCGCTTCTCGTTCGTGCGCATGTGTAGTCGGATTTACGTAAAAATAAATTTGTCTGATGAAATCGTAAGGGACGAAACGCGTTAAACGAAAATTTTTTCCCGCTTTGTCACACATGTTTCCTCCAGGAGATATTTCCTATTTCCTACTATATTAATACTTGGCTTGGTTTCTAAAGAACATCTTTCCTTGCATCTCTGCGCCTTCTCATTTCGCATAAAGTTAAATGTCCGAATCTGTTTTATTTGATTTTAATGAGATCAATATTTGTCAATAACTGAATCGAAATTATTAATCTAATGCTTTTATGCAAGCTGAATATATATCTGTATCAGACATACGTCCATAAAACGTTGAAACCCCGGTTCTTGTACGATCAGGAAAGTTAAGCAACGACGATTCTGGTCAGTCCCAAGACGGGTAACCGCTTGGGAAGAGCATGTGCTTTAAGCTTGGTCATGCAGGCTGGCTTAATCGATAATGGCTCGGGATAAGAAATCGGAGAGACGAGTTCGTACTGAGGTTGGATTCGTTATATTTTCTTTGGAAACGGGACGAACCCACCATTTATCCCCTCACTATGGGTTAATTAGTAAAACTTGTATCTGTAAAAAAAAAACATCTTAAAATCTAAAAATATTTTATGGCTAAAAGTAGCCTGGAAATAGGTCGATAAGTCGTAAAATCAAGGAAAGTTTAAGATTTAGATTTCCCATAGAATCTCGACATACCCTGAGATCTTTAGAGAAATCAAAGATTAATTTTATTTATATTTTCTATTTACTTTCAGATATGCCCTGCATGTGCGTCCCTGTCTTGGAGATGGACGGTGGTATGAGGATGCCGGAGACAATGGCCATTGCCAGGTACTTGGCCAGAGAATACAGTAAGTATCATTTAAGTCTTAGTAATATTACATTTTTTTTCTTTCTCTTGAATTTTGGTTTTCCAACAACGTTTCGACCAATCCTTTCAAGGGTCAAGTATGAAAAGAAAAAAAAAATCGTAAAGAAAAAAATGAGTTTTTTTATTTGATAATTAGCCTGAAATCTAATAACTCTTCTCAGACATGCAATTTAATTAATTTGAAATTTACTCAATTATTTTTTAAATGTAATCTTTAAAAATATGTTACATTATAGGAATTGAGAATGTTGCAGATTTTAGAAGACGATGAATCTGTTTAAAAGGATTAAAACGAAAACAGCAATTCCAAGGGCTAGAAAAAGTGTATTTACACATAGGTGTGAGATCGTGATAATATGGTTTTCGATTAATTATATGGATAACATGTCCCAGTGGAAAGTTAAGTGACGATATACATGTTTCATTTTTTGTTGTCGGACCTGACAGGAAGTTTCTGAATACATCCAGGAAATGTGTATATCAAATACAAATATCCATTATAACAATCTCTGATGTAATAAAACTATCAGAATTAAAGTCCATTATATATATATATATATATATATATATATATATATATATATATATATATATATATATATGTAGTGTGTGCGTGTGTGTTTGTGTGTGATGCATAAATTGTTGTTTAAATTACACAAAAAAGGAAATAACGCTGCCATCTTATTTTAACAGATATATGTATCAAAATTGCACAAAAACATCTTAAAATATTAGGTTGGTGCAAAAATAATGACGTAATAATGTCGTTTTTTAACGTTAAAAAATACGTCAAAAAACGACATTATTACGTCATTATTTTTGCACCAACCTAATACTAAAGAGTAAATTTATTCAATAAAATCACCATTGGCGTCAACTTCAGCCTCCAGCCGACTTCAGAATCTTCTGTAACTCTTCTGGACGGTCTCCTTGTTTAAGATGGTGAATGATGCCATAATCCTTGCCTTCAGCTCATCTTTGGTGTTACAAGAAGTTCTGTTGGTCTCTTGTTCAATTACGCCCAACACATAATAATCAGTGGAGTTGCAGCCTAGGGAGTTAGGTGGCCAGATGTAAAGCGTGTTCTGGTTGCAGAAATTTTATGACAGCCATGACTGGGTTCTTCTGCATGGGGAGCATGGTGCAGACTCCTGTTGTCAGACATAGTGTCTTCCAGTAGCTACCATCTTGACCCAGGCTATCACTACCTCCTCAAAGCACTTGATGTAGGCCTCACTATTGAATCTGTGGCCCTCAACAACAAATTCGGGAGTTCTTTTCTTAACAGAACGATCAAAGTGAGTTTTCTGAGCTGCCGTACCTTCGTAATCACCAATGGACTCATCCAACTCTTTTTGAATCTTCTGCACTGACCGCAGAATGACACCCAAACTTTTTCCAAATTTCTGGCGGAGTAAACTGCATCATGGCGCTCTTTTCCTCAGAGACGGTGCCCAACTGACGCTACTATAATGTGCAGTTGACAAAATCAATAACAAACAAAGCTCATGCGCGAAATTAATAATATAAAATGGCGACAATTTATCTGTGTGTGTGCCTGTATGTGTGTATTTCTTAAGCCAATAGTCTTTTTAATATATCTTATTTACAAAAGCAATTAAAAGCATTCCTGATTAAATAATGTACTAGTTTTACTGTATTTTTTTTTATATTTTACGTTTATTTTCAGTAAATAGTCTTTCTGTTAAACAAAAACAAATTTATGATTCAAATTCTCCGAGGAGTCCTGCTTTTAGGCTGAAATTTTAATTTCTCGAATTGTCATAAAATTATGTAAAGAGGGGTAAAAGATTAAAAAAAAGTATTTTTACGTTGATTTTCTAAAAAAATAATTAAAAAAAAAATTCATTCGTTTGTGATGAAGTAAACATCCGACAATTATTTGATTTTTGCAAGAATTTCCAAAACAGTGTGTTTTTAACGCAAAAAGAAAATAGACACGAAAAGTCCCCCTTCTAATCTTTGGCCCACCCGCTAACTCAAGAAAAATAGGATTTTTTTTCAAAAATTTCGAACGCCATACAAAGGATTAAAAGATTTTAAAACATTAAAAATACTTTGGTCTTTTCTCTTAATAATAACATAAATATTTTGACGATAAAACCGTCTAACGCCGTTTTTCATCATCATATGCTATTTTATAGAAAACCTAAACAGTAAAAATGGGCCAGACGGAACAATTACGCTACCCAGTGACATTACTCGAAAAGAGAAAAAAAATAGTATCTTTTTGAGTAGAATAAATAGATAGACAGACGTAGATAGGCAAATAACTGAAGCTGAGGTGCCAAGTCAGGATTCGATAATTATTTAAATGACTACGCATTCTTTTGTCTTGAATACCATAGACATTGATATATCTACGTATGATCTTACGCATATTTGCTTTAACCTTATTATGTAATTAATTTCACAATATTCCTTTCTCTTCTGAGTTCATTTCCATCATTAAAATCAAATTGTTAATTGTCAAATTTTGTTTTACTAGATTACTACCCCAAAAACAGTATGGACATGATGAGGTGTGACTACATCGCTGACTGCTTCTATGAAATCATGCACGATTACATGAGGTACTTCCACTGGAAGAACGGACGCTTCAGGGTGAGTCAGTTATTTCGTATCTTATCAACATTTCATATCTAAATCTTTTAAAAAACTATCTATTGAAACGGATAAGCAAAGAGTCTATATTAAAACGATCATTGAGAGAAAAAGACATTAGCTAAGACGAGTGTTGAGTGCTTTGTAAATAATGACTGCTTCTATGAAATCATGCACGATTACATGAGGTACTTACCACTGGAAGTACGAAGGTTTGAGGATGAGTCAGTTATTTCAAATCTGTTCAACATTTCATATCTACATTTTTCAACACACTATCTATAGAAATGGATAAGCAAAGAGGCTATAGTAAAATGATCATTACGACTAAAAGACATTAGCTAAGACGAGTGTCGAATGCTTTGTAAATAATCACTGCTTCTATAAAAATATGCACGATTACATGAGGTACTTACCACTGGAAGAACGGACGCTTCAGGGTACGTCAATTATTTCTAATCTATTCAACATTTCATATCTACACCATTCAACTCAATATCTTTAGAATGAGATAAGCAATGAGTCTATAGTAACATTATTACGACTAAATGTCATTAGCTAAGACTAGTGTCGAGTGATTTGTAAATAATGACAGCTTCTATGAAATCATGCACGATTACATGAGGTACTTCCACTGGAAGAACGGACGCTTCAGGGTGAGTCAGTTAATTTGAATCTGCTCAATATTTCATATCTACATCTTTCCACACACTATCTATAGAAATGGCTAAGCAAAGAGGCTATAGTAAAATGATCATTCCGAGTAAAAGTCATTAGCTAAGACGAGTTATTTGCAAAGTATGACTGCTTCTGTGATATCTTGCAACATCACATGAGGTCCTTACTTCCATTTGCAGAACAGTTTTAGTTAGTTTGTTCGAATGTGCGCAACATCATATATATACATCTTTGAACATATCTGGAAGAATGCATAGCTATGACACACACACACGCGCAAACACACGCGCACACATATATATATATAATTATTTATTTTAAAATTATAACATAAATATATTATAAAATCACTACAAAGATAGCGATTTTGTTTCAACACCTCTGGTGTCTTATCAAGTGATGATGTTGAATACTCTGTATTGAGCACTCTTTTAAGAATAGTAATTGTTGGTTATTGGAATTCATTCCATATACACCGATCATATACTTGGGTATATATATATATATATATATATATATATATATATATATATATATATATATAGTTTATGCAAACTTAGGTAATCCGTATGGGTAGACCCGCGGAGGATGATATCCGGAGAGCTCAATGTAAAATTCAGAGCAGATATGTTTGAAGAAAAACAGACCACGTTAAGGTTCCATGTAATAAATTATTTCACCATAACCCCTTTAACATGGCTCTGGATCATCAGACTTTACTTCCAAAAATTGAAATGAAAAATGAAAAATGAAAAATGAAAAGAAATTCGCACATTTGTGACGGACCTCATCAAGTATACGTAAAATTAACGAAGTGAGGAAGTGAGGTGGGAAAGAGGATATGAATGTGTCATATGTATCATTTCAAATTCTTATTTTTAATTTTTAACTCCAATGTGTCGGCTAGATGTTGTTCGAATTTATTGTGTCTAGTCTCAAGATATAGATGGCAAAGAGTGGAGGGGTGGAGACCGACTTTAAAGGAAGAAGCTACACTACTTTCACGAGGACAGTTTTTCTTTCAAATTTTTTAGACGCTGTTAATTCGCGTTACTTTAATGGGCATGTTTGGGAGGTTAAAGTTTTTTCGGTATCTAAATGCTTAAACAATCTACGAAGAAAATGAGGTCCGTCAAAAATGTGTGAATTTCTTTTCATTTTTCATTTTTCATTTTTCATTTCAATTTTTGGAAGTAAAGTCTGATGATCCAGAGCCCTTTAAAAGGGCTGTGGTGAAATAATTTATTACATGGAATCTTAACGTGGTCTGTTTTTATTCAAAAAAAAAAAAAAAAATATATATATATATATATATATATATATATATATATATATATATTCTGTTTTTTTTAATAGATAAAATTTATTTATTAGATGGTCTGTTTTTAAGTATAGTTTATTAATTACACCTACAGGCCTGAGTATTCGAGAAATTTCGTAGAAAATATGTATTATGTAGCTGGAATAGAAACTATACGGTACCGTCACTTGATCTGACGTGCTATACCATTGAGCTGTAGTGAAGCGTCTGGTTAGCAAAGTTTTAAACAACAGATCTTCGCCGAGCTTTCCTGAATGACCCTATCTGCTCAAGAGACGGACCTTAACGTAAACAACAACAGCGTATTATGAAAGAGATTAAATCCGATAATTATTTAATATATTCTCTGTTCATTCTTTATTTTAATAGATACAATATATTTAAGTAAATGCTCTGTTTTTAATACAACTGTATAATTACATTTACCGGCCTGAAGGTAACCTATTTCATTTTATGTATATATATATATATATATATATATATATATATATATATATATATATATATATATAGTTAAATGAAGACTTTCCTTAATGTTTTCTTTTCAATTTCTTAGTCCTCTAACAACGGTATGATGTGTTCTGACATGGGAAGCAACAACAGTGGCGATATGATGAATTCTAACTACGACGTAAGTATATTTATTTGTAAATAGTTCTGAATGTGTTTTAATTCCGTTTACAGATTTGGGCCAGTTAAATTTAATAGACAAGATATAAACTTTATTGTTTCAGTGGCGAAACATATTCCATAGTCCAAAAGAACTACGGATGCATGTAACCAATTCAACTTTAAATTGATGAGACATTCGCGCCATACTGTGCTTAAATCATAGAATCGAGGCGCCAGATAAATGACTGAAGCCAAGGCGCCAGGTTAGACTAATAATATTGCTGATTCTTTTATGGATTTGATGTAGAATCTCCAAATATTTTGAGGGACACCAGACTAGATGCGACAGTGATATTGAAAGCCTAAATGAAGGGTAGACTTATGAATATTTAAGATAAATTCTGGCGAGAAAAATTATCTAGTACGACCCAGTGAACCAACTTTCTTGGCAGAAGATCAATCATTCGATTAAATATCTTCTTTTCACTTAATATCAACTAAAAATGTTAGCCTGGTTCACTCTCCTGGAGTTTAGCCTCATCAATCAGGCTGAAAAGGGTCTCTCAGAAAGGATTCGTTTTGGAGGTGTTAAAATTAAGCAGCCATTCCTTGCCCCAGAGAAAAATTTAAGAAAAATCTGATCTTTTGATTTTAAACAAATTATTAAATATTTTTAAATTCGTTTTTTTTTAATACGTTTTAGACGTGAACCATATTTTTTTAAAATCAGTTTCACACCATGCAAAACAAAAAATCCACGGAGACACAAAAGTTTTGTTGGTGAGGAAGTATTATAAATCTAAAACTTTACTAAGGACCCAGAACAAAATAAGTGTATTCAAGAGAGTCGATAAAAATTTACATGAATCAATTTTCTTTGTAGCAGACCTAGTAAGAGATTCACTATAATCTTTACACTTCGGGTCATCCATAATGTTAGCCTGAGAATGCAGAATGAGTTAGTTGCTTGGAGGTTAGCGCCAGCCATGCTGATGGGAGGCAAAATGCTTCTCTCATATGATTAATAGAAAGAGAAATTCCGTTTTGGAAACGTTTAAATTAAGATGGCATACCTTGCACGAGAGAAATATATATATATATATATATATATATATATATATCTTTAATTCGCGCTTTCTTAGCAAAGAACAAATAACATGAAATATTTTTTTATTCATTTCACCCCAAGCAAGGCAGCAAAGCCACTAAGACACAAGAGGTTACTGAGTGTGAATGAGTAAGAAAAAGAGAAACATTATTAAGGAGTAAGAACTATAGAAGAGTAATCAAGAAGACAATAATTAAATATTGACATTGAATTTAAAATTTTGAAGATCAAAGTTGGCTGGGGAGTATGAAGCCGGAAGAGTGTTCCACAAGCGAGAAGTACAAGCAAAGAAACTCTTAGCACAGAACTACCGGTTATATCTAGCCAGTTCAACTGTAAGCTGATAAGACCTTGCCGCCAATGTTACACTGTGCTTAAATTCATAAAGTTTGTGTACCATAACTCAATTCACATGTATATATCTATAGAAAAAAAAGCAGACGGACGCTACGATGGGAAAATGACTGAAGCCGAGATGCCAGGTCAGGGCCAATAATATTGCTGATTCTTTTGGGGATTTTTATCAAGAATTACTAAATATATAGCAGGAGCACCAGACAAAATGTGGCAGCAATATTCAAAGCAAGGATGAATGGTAGACTTATAAATATGGAAGATAGATTCTTCTTTGGATTTTATCAAGAATCTCTAAATATATAGCAGAAGCACCAGACCAGATGTGGCAGCAATATTCAAAGCAAGGATGAATGGTAGACTTATAAATATGGAAGATAGATTCTTCTTTGGATTTTATCAAGAATCTCTAAATATATAGCAGAAGCACCAGACCAGATGTGGCAGCAATATTCAAAGCAAGGATGAATGGTAGACTTATAAATATGGAAGATAGATTCTTCTTTGGATTTTATCAAGAATCTCTAAATATATAGCAGAAGCACCAGACCAGATGTGGCAGCAATATTCAAAGCAAGGATGAATGGTAGACTTATAAATATGGAAGATAGATTCTTCTTTGGATTTTATCAAGAATCTCTAAATATATAGCAGAAGCACCAGACCAGATGTGGCAGCAATATTCAAAGCAAGGATGAATGGTAGACTTATAAATATGGAAGATAGATTCTTCTTTGGATTTTATCAAGAATCTCTAAATATATAGCAGAAGCACCAGACCAGATGTGGCAGCAATATTCAAAGCAAGGATGAATGGTAGACTTATAAATATGGAAGATAGATTCTTCTTTGGATTTTATCAAGAATCTCTAAATATATAGCAGAAGCACCAGACCAGATGTGGCAGCAATATTCAAAGCAAGGATGAATGGTAGACTTATAAATATGGAAGATAGATTCTTCTTTGGATTTTATCAAGAATCTCTAAATATATAGCAGAAGCACCAGACCAGATGTGGCAGCAATATTCAAAGCAAGGATGAATGGTAGACTTATAAATATGGAAGATAGATTCTTCTTTGGATTTTATCAAGAATCTCTAAATATATAGCAGAAGCACCAGACCAGATGTGGCAGCAATATTCAAAGCAAGGATGAATGGTAGACTTATAAATATGGAAGATAGATTCTTCTTTGGATTTTATCAAGAATCTCTAAATATATAGCAGAAGCACCAGACCAGATGTGGCAGCAATATTCAAAGCAAGGATGAATGGTAGACTTATAAATATGGAAGATAGATTCTTCTTTGGATTTTATCAAGAATCTCTAAATATATAGCAGAAGCACCAGACCAGATGTGGCAGCAATATTCAAAGCAAGGATGAATGGTAGACTTATAAATATGGAAGATAGATTCTTCTTTGGATTTTATCAAGAATCTCTAAATATATAGCAGAAGCACCAGACCAGATGTGGCAGCAATATTCAAAGTAAGGAGGAATGGTAGACTTATAGATATGCATGATAATTTCTGGAGAGAAAAATTGTTTAGCACGAAGCAATGAATCAACATTCATAGCAGCAGACCTAGCAATTAATTCAATATAATCTTTACATTTAATGACGGCCTATAATGTTAGCCAGAGAAGGCAGAAGGATTCAGTCTCCCCGAGGGTAGCGCCAGCCATGGTGATGGGAAAAAGAAAGGGTTCTCTCATATGATTAATAAAGAGAAATTGCGTTTTAGAAACGTTAAAATTAACATTCCTTTCTCCAGAGAAAAATTTAATAAAAAACGGAACAAATTTCAATAAATATTTCTTTTAATTCGTGGTCTTTTAGCGAAGAGATCACCCGAACAATTACCATGAAAGTATTTATAGATAAGACACATAGGGGCAACCTTAAGGCGGTGGGAAATTGAATGAACCCGAGACGCCAGATCAGGACCAATAATATTGCTTATTCTTTCTTTTATTTTATTATCAGTTCATAGTATTTTCAACCTCCTTCTGTAGAACCACAATTCTGTTGTTTCAAGTCTCTTTTTCATCTTTGAGATTGTCCAGTATTCACTGTCATATAGGAGAACCAATATTATATAAGTACTCTTTTCTTTGTTTCTTAAAGAGCAGGGGCACTAGACCATATATGGCACCAATATTCCTAGCATAGACGAATGGTAGACTTATAGATATGCCAGATAGTTTCTGGAGGGAAAACGGTCTCGTACAACACAGTGAATCAACTTACTTTTTTGCAGCGGACACAGCAATGGATTTCCTTCCTATCAACTAAGAATGTGAGCCCTAAAACGTATTGTCCAAGACTGCATAGATTGTCCATATTTCAATTAATTCAGTTAAATTCTTTAAATATATTTTTTATATATATTTCTACATGTATTATTCTGACTGCATGAATTGCATTCATTAAGATATTTAAAGGGATTCATTAATTATTTTTCCAGAACTACATGCAATGGAGATACATGAACACTTTGAACAGGATTATGCCCTTCATGGAGAGGACTCTGAGCATGCGCAATGGTGGAAACAACTTCTTTATGGGAGATCAGGTAGGTACCAGAATTCGTGTTTGACGAAATATCTACGCCGAGCATTTAGGAAGATTATAGAAGAGAAAATGCTTCAAATTAAGAATTAAAATTAAGAAAATTCGTATATCCGAACAAAAATTATTGTTGTTTTTTAATGGTGTTTCTTCCAGGATGTAGGAGGCTATATCTCTCCACAGTTTCCTTAATCTTTATTATCTGTAAATTGCCATGACTGTTTGGGAAATTTGGTAGAGTTGTTTCCCTTTGACTCCTCCACGGTTTTCAATTTATCTTATAATTGTTGCCATTCAAAACTAAAGAGTCAGTCAACCTTTCTATTTCAAAGGCTACCTATATATGTATCTACCTATGTCGGTTCATATCTATAAGACGACCGAGATGATTTTAAAATTTAGATGAATCGGATGTCAAAATTTAAATGTAAAAGGTCCCTGTATTTAAGATTGGATAACTCTCTCCGATTGACTCGTTCTTCACGCCTAACCCAAAGTAACCGCCGTGTCCACCTGAACATGATGTTCCCTCTCTAATCTCGCCTAGGAACAGACATGCACAATGCGTATGCCCTTATGGGACAGGCGTAATTGGAACAGCTACTCTTCCAATTGCTCCTGTTCCATAGAGCCTCACGCACTCATGCCATGAGATCCATGCATCAGGGTATTTGTCCTTCTTCTTTTTCTTCTTTTTCTTCTTCTTCTTCTTTTTCTTCTTTTTCTTCTTTTTCTTCTTCTTCTTTTTCTTCTTCTTCTCTTTTTTCTTCTTCTTCTTCTTCTTTTTCTTCTTCTTCTTTTTTCTTCTTCTTCTCCTTTTTTCTTCTTCTTTTTCTTTTTCTTCTTCTTCTTTTTTTTCTTCTTTTTTTCTTCTTATTCTCCTTTTTTTCTTCTTCTTCTTCTGTTTCTTCTTCTTCTTCTTTTTTCTTCTTCTTCTTCTCCTTCTTTTTCTTCTTCTTCTTTTTTATTCTTCTTTTTTTTCTTCTTCTTCTTCTTCTTTTTCTTTTTCTTCTTCTTTTTTCTTCTTCTTCTTTTTCTTCTTTTTTCTTCTTCTTCTTTTTTTCTTCTTCTTCTTCTTTTTTCTTCTTCTTCTTCTTCTCCTTTTTCTTCTTATTCTTCTTCTTTTTTCTTCTTCTTTTTTCTTCTTCTTCTTTTTTTCTTCTTCTTCTTTTTTATTCTTCTTTTTCTTTTTCTTTTTCTTTTTCTTTTCCTTCTTTTTTTCTTCTTCTTCTTCTTTTTTTCTTCTTCTTTTCTTCTTCTTCTTCTTATTATTATTATTAAAATGCAAAAAATAATTGCTTTCAACTTTGAACATTTAAACGATATTGCGCTAACAGAATCTCGCTATTACGTGCCGTTTATTCTGTGCTACACCAAAATACCCATTGGCCCCATTATTCTCATATAATTGTTTTTTTTTTAAATGTCAGTAATTTTGAATATTTTTATTGTTACTAAATTGAACAGTCCTGTAACAATATTATCAAAAATAAAATTAATTAACCAAATATGTTTTATTATAGTGATTCATTTAACTTAGCTTAGTTGTGGCACATGGACGATATAAAGGAGCACCCGTTGAGAATTGAACTCACTACCCACTATTCACTACTCAATCGTAATTGATAGCCAGTGTTCCCCAAAACGTTTAATTATACACGTTTTATATATTTCTTATATATTCTTCTCTTTAGATGATGTGGTGTGACATGATGTGCTATTGCTGCCTGGAGAATCCCTACATGGAAAACCAATCTATGTTCAGCAACTATCCCAAGATTATGGCTTTGAGAACCCGTGTCGCTGGACACCCCAAGATCTCTGGATATCTGAAGAGCCGTTGCAACACCAATTGGTAAACGATTCTGAAGATTTACCAAACCATTTTACGCAACTATTAAAAGGAAAAGAGAGATGAAGGAATGAAATTTGTGATTGACGTCGAATTTGAGAGAAAACATTGATGAAAGTTTTTCTATGCGTAGAAAAAATTGTATTTAAGGAATAAAAGTTTTCTTGTTTTTCAAAAATGTGTTTGTCATTCTTTTCTTAAAATTATTCCTCAAAATTGAATTTTTAAAAATTAAATCAACAAAGTACTAACATGTTTGCGTAATTCTCCGTATGGGTAAAGCTAAAAAGGATAAAATCCAGAGAGCTCAATGTATATCCAGAGCAAATAATTTAAATAAAAACTGGCCACTTTAAGGTTCCATGTAATAAATTATTTCATTATATTATATATATATATATATATATATATATATATTATTATATCTATATGTATATATATCTATATATATATATATATATATATATATATATATATATATATATATATATACATGCATACATATATATATATATATATATATATATATATATATATATATATAAAAGTGAACATAGAAGTCAACGCTTAGAGGTGACAGTCTGTTTCATGCTATATACAATCGTCAGGCCACATATGAGAGAGAGAGAGAGAGAGAGAGAGAGAGAGAGAGAGTGAGAGATTGTGTCTCTGTGTGTGTAAGGCGGCGCACAAATTAAATTCATATGACGGCAGTTATCAAATAAATATGGTTACATAATTCTAATTCACTCCCAGGTTTCATAAACCGTATAAATAAAAGTATATATATATATATATATATATATATATATATATATATATATATATATATATATATATAGAGAGAGAGAGAGAGAGAGAGAGAGAGAGTGAGTGTGTAAGGCGGCGCACAAATTAACACGGGGTAAAAAGTAAGAGGCGGATTTTGGAGTGAAATTATTATTTCAAACCGCAAGCTTGTGTTATTTTCTCTTAAGTGTGACTGTCCTTTTCTCGCCTCATTACTTGAATATCAATGAACACCAAACGAAGAGAGCAGAATATCCCAAATCGACACATGTAAGTAGAATTTCACTTATTTTCTATATTGTGTTTTATATATTAAGACAGTTTTAATATTTTGGGGAATTATTATTTTATGTTGGTTTTTGTTAAATAAAATTGGATTTAAAGCGTGAATAGGAATCAGAGTGCTTTTTCACATCCAGAATAGTTCCTCATCATAAAGTCCACTTAACTCAAAACTTCATGTAAATCATAAGTAACCGGGTCTGACTTTATTTATATGGTCGGTATGGCATTTGTGCCACGATTTACAATATATATATATATATATATATATATATATATATATATATATATATATATATATATATATATATCATAAAAAGGCTTAAACACTAATATTCCATGGTCATAATTCATTCCATTGGAATCGTAAATACGATCCAATTCATCAGACCTACAAATTCAAAAAGAAAACTAAAAAAAAAAACCTACTCCGGAAATAAAAATAGAATTTAGAGAGAGTGTAATTATGAGAGTGTTCATAAGAGAGGGGTTTAACAGAGAGGTTTATTTAAATGATTGTTGTCGGATGTCTAATACAATAAAGATACATTTTGTGGTGACATACACACACCATGGCCGATCAAATCTTAAAGAAGGAGGGAGAGGTAAGGAAAGAAGTGGTGGGGAAGAAAGATGGGGCGGGTGAAATTAAAATTGCAAGGGACGCTGTGTAATTGAGAAAATTTGACAAAAATAATATCGACTGCAGGTTACAAATCAAATATTATAAACAATAAATATGACGATTATCTAATCTAGCAAGGACCTATATTTTTATGTTCAAAACACATGCAAATCCACACATACACAATAACTTATACACGTATATACATACACATCGCCGTGTACCTACATACACACATACATACACCCATGTACACATACACATATATCCACATATTCACACAAATACACACATTCATATACATACACACACTATTATACACATATACATATATCTGATTCAATATCTCTGATACTAAGCGCTTTCTAATAATTACCGCGCATATGATATACAAATAATTACACCTACATATATACATATACACATACACATATACACATACACACAGACCTCTCTCTCTCTCTCTATATATATATATATGTACATATACACATACATATATATATATATATATATATATATACATAGACACACACACATACATAGACACACACATCTACACACATGCATACATGCATATACCCACACACACATACATACATATATATATATATATACATATATATATACACATATAAATATACATGTACACACACATATACATATATATACATACACACATACACATATATATATACATATATATACACATACACACACATATATACACTTATATCCACCTATACCATATACACACATTTTCCACATACATATACATAAATACATATACATGCACACATATACACGTATATACATGCACACACAAAAAAAACAGATATATATATATATATATATATATATATATATATATACATACAAAAATGCACACACTGATACCTACATATACACACATACATCCATACGCATCCACTCCTTACATATTTACCCACACATATACATATGAACATACGCATTCGTCCGCATAAACATATATACCTAAAACCTTACATTTCTATACAATTATATACACCCATTTAAACAAATAAACAATGTATCCCTGTATCTATCCGTCTAGCTATACATACATACATATATACGCACATATATACCCACATACACACATATATATACACATACATATATATATACATATATATGGGTACATATATACCAAAACATACGCACACACACACACACACATATATATATATATATATATATATATATACATATACACACATCCCTGCATATATATCCATCTACATATACCTACATCCATATACGTATACATGAATATATACATATACACACATACGCATGCATATACACATACATCCATACATATACATACATATACCTATACATACACACCTAAATATATACCTATATATACACGCAACCATACATATATACATACACATACACATATACATGCATATACACACATATATATATATATACACATATACCTACATACACACATATACGTACATATACATACATATAAATTAGAATTTAAGAACTAAATAAGTAAAATTTCAACAATTTGGTGGTAAAAAAAATACATATAGCGCATCACATAAGCATACACAATGATCTATATAGAGATAAACAAAATAAACATAATAGTCATTCCGTTAAAATGTCATGCCCGATGTTTTGAACCAAGATGGAACTGACATAAGTGACAGAAAGTTACAAAACGGTGTTTATGTTTTGAATCTTTTCTTATGTCTACATTTAGAAAATATCTCATTACGAAGATTCAACAGTTCATCTTGATTCTTATCTTTGATAATAATTTTTTTTTTCCGCCATGCACAGATCACACCGATCGCGGAAGTTATTAGGTGTTTTGGCTCTTGATAGGTATCTCCATTCCAAAAGTGGGATTAACCCCTTATCCACCAGATCCCAGTAGTGTTTGGATAAGGAAGTTTGACTTCTGAGGCATCTATATCTAAAAGAGTGTCTATGGTTGTATAGACGCTGCTTCCAATCACCGGCGGATATACCTATATATCTTTTTTTCTCGTTTATATTTTCCTCGGGAAAGATAGTTGCCTCGTATATTACATTTTTGTAGTTACATTTACCCCCGATTGGGCAATGATCTTTATTCCTACAATTGCAGGTAGGGTTACTTGATTGAGTCACATTACAATGGTAGTTTCTAAGTATTCTGCAATTATGGGAAGATATGATTTTCTCCATATTTCTAACGCATGAGTAACTAATTTTCAGAGTCTTTCTATTGAAAATTTTACTTAATGGATGTTTACTGTGAAAATGTTTATCAATTAATTTCAGAAAAAAACTTCCTATATCAATGTTAGAGAGCTTGCAATATGGTGGGTTGAACCATATTACCTATAATATACATATTACCTATATATTACCATATATATATGTATATATATATATGTATATATATATATATATATATATGTATGTATGTGTGTGTGGGTATATGCATGTATGTATGTGCGTAGATGTGTGTGTATATGTATGTGTGTGTGTCTATGTATATATATGTATATATATATGTATATATATATATGTGTATATGTACATATATATATATATATATATATATATATATATATATATAGGTGTGTGTGTATGTGTATATGTGTATGTGTATATGTATATATGTAGGTGTAATTATTTGTATATCATATGCGCGGTAATTATTAGAAAGCGCTTAGTATCAAAGATAGAGCTAAGATATTGAATCAGATATATGTATATGTGTGTGTGTATGTATATGTATGTGTGTATTTGTGTGAATATGTGGATATATGTGTATGTGTACATGGGTATATGTATGTGTGTATGTAGGTACACGGCGATGTGTATGTATATACGTGTATAAGTTATTGTGTATGTGTGGATTTGCATGCGTTTTCAACAAAAATATAGGTCCTCGCTAGATTAGATAATCGTCATATTTATTGTTTATAATATTTCTTTCCTTACCTCCCCCTCCTTCTTTAAGATTTGATCGGCCATGGTGTGTGTATGTCACCACGAAATGTATCTTTATTGTATTAGACATCCGACAACAATCATTTTCTCCCTTCCACTCACACCTAGTTTTATAAAAAAACCCTCTCTGTTAAATTCACTCCTATATTACCCCTCTCTTATGAACTAATATTCGTCCCACACTCTCATACTTACACTCTCTCTAAATTCTATTTCTATTTCCGGAGTAGGTTTTTTTCGGTTTTCTTTTTGAATTTGTAGGCCTGATGAATTGGATCGTATTTACGATTCCAATGGAATAAATTATGACCATGGAATATTAGTGTTTAAGCCTTTTTATTATATCCTTACTCTGTCCTGGACATTGAGTTCTACCTGGATTCTATCCTCTTTGAATTTTTTATTCAAAAAAATATACATGTGTGTATATACACCTGTGGATTTCGCATATATATGTATATTTGCCACTAATATTATATATATATATATATATATATATATATATATATATATATATATATATATATGAGAAACAATATATTCCTAGGTTTATATAAAAAATAAAAGTTTACTAAATCAGTGAAATTAATTAGCTATTTTTGCCGTCATTGTCATAAATTTTACTTAAATAATATTTAAATATAATTTTTTTTTTTAAATTGTTACCTAATAATATACATACTTATAGTTGATGTGAAAATAACTCTACATAATGTAAGGGATTCTAATACATTTACTTGTTCTTAAAAGAAATATAGTATATTAAAAATTAAAAGTGAAAATATTTTTCAAATCGTAGTTAAATAAAACGTATTCTAACCTAAACACCCCCAAAAATCTTTAAATATACAAATAGAAAAAAATGCTGTAAGAATTTTTGCCGTTAACAATAAATTAAAAAAAAAAATCCAGACGACATGCATTTAACGGATGTCAGATTTCATTGAAAAATACATCCCTACCCCCTACCAAAACGTAACTAATAACTGATACATCAAAATACAGACATAATGAACACGCAAACACCCCTCGTATGGTTGAAATGAATTTATCTGTATCCTTGGAAACGTGAATTATGATTTTTTGCTGTGCCTTTAAAACCCAGTAATTTTAAAAGTTACTCTAAAATTCGATGGAGGATGAAATGGAACTAATGTCTTTAATTTAATCACAAAATTAAATTCGGAGCTTTCAGCTTCCATTTTTGAAACATGGTTAGAAATGTGTAGCGAAAAAAAACATATTTTAAATCAATTAATTTATAATTTTGAGATGATCTGTGAGTTGCTATTAATTCTGGATGCAGATACTGAAATGGTTTCCATTTGTCTTCGTCACGGTTTTGAATATCGTTTTCTATTAGGACGTAGGCGTCCATGTCTCTCCACAGATTTCTGATTTATCTGTGAATTGCTATGAGTTCTTGGGACAGATTCTGAATTAGTTTCCATTTGCCTTCGTAACAGTCACAAATGGCATGTTATTTAGAAAATAGGGGAACATGGCTCTCAGTAGTTTTCTTAATTATCTGTTCTGGGGACAATTACTGAATTGGCTTCCATTTCCTTTCGTCACAGTTTTAAATTGCATATTCTTTTAGAATTAGTGGATAATGTTTCTCCACAGGTTTCTAAAGTAATAATAATATGGCCCATTTGATAGCGGATTGTTTTCTCCGATATCCATTGTAAAATATATGTGTGTGTCTATGCATGTATGTGCGTACATCTGATAGCCGCTCCTTGTTTTGGTGGAGGGGCTTGCCTGATCCAATGACCCTGAGAGCGATACTGTCAGGAGTTCTAAACTACTGGTAAGCCCAATCTTGGCTGATCGTTCGATCTTATCAAAGCGTTCTAGATAAATAGCAGGGACACCGGTCCATATGTGGCAGCAATATTGTAAGCATGGACGAATGGTAGACTTACAGATAGGAAGGATAGTTTCTGGAAACAAAAAATGACTAGCACGATGTAGAGAACCAACTTTCTTAGTAGCTGACCTACCATGGATTCAATATAGTATTTCCACTTCATGTCATCCAAGAACGTTAGCCCGAGAGTCACTCTCCTGGAGGTTATATTGCTGGAAAGCAGATAGGGTCTCTAAGATGATTAATAGATAGCAGTTTAAAGAGCAGCTTAGTTTTGGAAGCGTTAAAATTAAGAAGACATCCATTGCCTCAGTTAACAACAGACTGAAGGTCGATTTGTATATCAGCTAAACAGCTGTAATGACAAAAGTACGCAGTTGTAGGCTTTAAGAAAGCTTTATTCAACTGACAATACAAGATTAGCGTATAGTGTACTTTTATAGTCCCAGTAAACAGAAATAGCTCTCATAAAGAGGAGAGTAACAAAACAAGGGGAGACCACTCCTGATTATTCATGACAACAACATTAAGTTTAATGAGCCAGAACAAAATAATCGTTCCATAGAGAAAATTATTTGAAAAATAAACTTGTCATAAATAAATAATAGACTAAGAGAAAATTTAAGGTACTTTTTTCTTTTTTTTTTTTTTTTTTGGTACGCTAGAGCAAGTTTAATGAACCGGGACAAAGTAATCGTGCTACAAAGAAGATTACTTGAAAAATAATAAGCGCGCTTCAACAATATACACAGTGCGGCCAATAAAAAAATGAAACGGATTAATTATATCGTGCAATTTTGATTTCATAAGAAGCGGTAATCCTAATATTGGAGCAAAATAATCATACCCCGTGGAAAATTATTTAACAGATAATAAACTTGTCGTCTCAAGTAAACATTGGACCAATGAAAAATTTAAGGAAATAATTTAATAGTACCGACATTTTCATTTCATACACATTGGCAAGTATATATATATATATATATATAAAGAAATATAGTCTTAAGGTGTGCTATATTTATGGAATAAAGTGCTCAATATCAGAGATAGAGCGTGTGTAAATATAAAAGTGAACATAGAAGTCAACACTTAGAGGCGACAGTCTGTTTCATGCTATATGCAATCGTCAGGCCACGTAACATATATATATATATATATATATATATATATATATATATATATATATATATATAAATTTGTAGGTATGATGAATTGTATCGTGATTACGATTCCAATGCAATAAATTATAAACATAGAATATTAGTGTTCGAGCGTTATATATATATATATATATATATATATATATATATATATATATATATATATATTTATATAATATTTATGTATATATAAATAAAAAGAAAGAACATTAAGGTATATAATACCGTGTTCTTGTTAGTTTTTATTTTTATTTTACAAAACAGTGCTCAATGTAAATTTACAGAGCATAAATATTATAAATTAACTGATTTAAAGTATGTTTTTTTCGCTACGCAGTAATAACCATGTTTCAAAAATGGAAGCTAAAAACTTATATAATTAAATTAAAAGCATTAGTTCCGTTTCATCTTCAAGCAAATATTGGAATAACTTATTTTTAAATTTACTGAATTTAAAAGTTTACCTTAAATAATATTTATAAATAAATTTAAAATAAATATTTATAAATAAATTAAAAAATATATGTATTCAATATGAAAAAATAATTTTAAATAATGTAAGCAATTCTATTATATTTACTTGTTTTTAAAACGAAATTTAGTCTATGAGTAATTAAAAGTAAAAATATGTTTAGATTGTAGTTTAATAAAAACGTATTTTAACACAGACATAAAAAATCTTTGACTATACAAGAAAAAATGCCGAAAACTTTTTGCCGTTAATAAAAAAACAAAACAAAAAAAACAGACGACATGCATTCAACGGATGTCAGAATTCGTTGAAAAATACACCCCTACCATCGATAAACTTAACCTCTTTTTCGAACGTAACACATAATTGATACAACAATAGTTAATAAAAATGAACATGCTACTGCCCCTGTCTTGAATGATTGGAATCTTTTGTAGCCTTGGAAAGAGTAAATTATGAATATATATGTTTTTTAAAACTCAGTAAATTTAAAAATAAGTTATTCCAATATTCGGTTGAAGATGAAACAGAACGAATGCTTTTAATTTAATTATATAATGAAATTTAAAGATTTTAGCTTCCATTTTTGAAACATGGTTATTACTGTGTAGCGACACAAACATTTTAAATCAGTTAATATATATATAATTATTTAAAAATTATTAATAATAATTTATTATCAAATTATTATTATAAATTATTATTAACAATAAGTATTTATAATTATTATTAATAATAAGCATTTATAATTTTAATTTTATATATATATATATATATATATATATATATATATATATATATATATATATATATATGTATGCATGAATATACTGGGCCAGAAGAAAATATAACGGGATAATTTCTATAATGTCGGCATTTTCATTTTGTAAAAAATTTCTTTCTGATTTATTTTATTTTCATACTATACAAAGTCCAGGGGCCACTCGAGGTACAGGGTTATATTAAAATGGTATTTTATGTGGATAGGAGGGGAGATCAACATTAACCCTAAATTTGAACAGGTGCTCGAGTTAATGTATTTTAATAATGCCCCAAATGCACAATAAAACCAACACAAATGGAAAAATAGGCAAAATACTCCATCTGATAACACTTTATCTTATAATGTTTTGTATCCTTGGAAGAAAATCTTCTTTTTATATGACTTCCGTGATGGGTTTGTGGTAGAGGCACTGAGATCAATGGTGTGTACTTGACGGTGACCAAACAAGTGAACCTGAAAGAAGAAAAGAAAACAACTGTCTTGCGATTAGAAATGTGACTTTAAATAGTTTTGTGATGTAAACGAACACTCGTTGTCCCTTTTGTGATGCCAACGATTACTCGCTGCCACTTTTGTAATGCTCCTTGTAGTAGAGACTTTGTAATCGCAGATACAACTATAGTAACGCCGTTGAACAATGTCAGTTGCCTTCGAATATCACTCGCACTAATAGTACTTGCTTGGTAATACTCGCTCGAAATGTAACAATATAGTACAGTCAAATAGTACAGTGAATAGAGTAGAGAATATCGGTTCGAATAGTATAGAGAATAGACTAGATATAGTGATCCGTATAATAATAGGGGATAGTAGAAAAATAGCGATACGAATAGTAATAGAGAATAGACTAGATATAGTGATCCGTATAATAATAGGGGATAGTAGAAAAATAGCGATACGAATAGTAATAGAGAATTGACTAGAAATATAGATCATTTAGACCTCACGCGTCTTCCAATATATGCGTTTCCTCTATGTTCACGTGGTCTAAATATTTCAATAAGGGGATCGCATGTGTTTGCTCACTGGCGATCTATGTTCAAACTCAAGTGTCGGCAGTGGCACTTTATTGCTATATAACAAACTGCTTATTATTATTTATAATTTTTATCATAATTACTAGTGCATTTTTTTTTTATTTATAATAATATTCCTACTAGACTCTAAGATGTGCGTTACGTATCTTCATTCCTAATTAAGATATGATTCACCAGGAATATATTGGTAAAAAAACATTTTATTTATTTTTTAATACTAGCAAAAAGCTAGAATTGTTTTACTTCCATTGATAAAATTTATAATTTAAAAATATGTAAACAACCAAAATAAAATGATGAAATACATGAACACACTGAGATCAAATGCTTGACGGGAACCTGGCAGTTGGATCAGAAGGAAATAAATAGTAAATAAAATAATCCCAAATCTCCGTTTGATAGCTGTTGATCTTATAATCTGCTTTGTATCCTTGTAATCATATTTTCTCTTTCCCTTTATTACTTAACATGACTTCTGTGACGGTGTTGTGGTAAAGCCACTGAGATCAAATAGTGTTTACTTAACTGTGACCCGACAGCAGAACCAAAAGGAAAACAGACAACATTCCTCTCATTAGAAATTTAACTTAACTTAAAATTAAACGGCGACTGTTGTTCAATTTTAAGCTGTTTAAAGGGTCTGTTTTTCACATAGGCCATTATTACCGCTCACCCTAATGGTTCACCTGAGAATAAATATTACTGCTTCTGTGCATTGGAGACAAATAATGTTTATATCAAATCCAATGATTCTTCTTTCGAATTAACATAAAACAATTAACGTCATAAATTCAAATAAGGTGTCGGAGTTAGCTCCTCCTTTAGTTCGTTAAGCCTTCAACAGGGGTCTCTCTCCCCTGACTATAAATACTCGATGACCCTTCGCCTCTTCCTCTTTTTCCCTCAGGCCTTTGGGCTGCCACCTTGAGGTAAATCTCTTTTCTCAGGCTTCAGCCTTATACCACCTCGCAGATGTGAACGCTCACAGATACCGCGTTTCCCAAATGCTGGGAACACGCTAATAACAATACACGTACATACGAACACTCACCAGAACACACACACATAATATTCACCACACGCACTCTGTCCATGTAACTGTCCATGTAACTTGTAACTTTTCTTGTTATTAATACATATATTTGTTTACATATATTTATCGGTCTTGTGTTTGTTTTTCTTTGTCTTCTTTGGACTTTATTAAAGTCCAGCTTTCTCATGTAGTTGGACCGGCTAGCAGGAAATTTTTAACTCACGTGTGTTCTTCTACTTCTACTTATATTCAACATCGCCGACACGGTCCATAATGGTGACTTCCCGACGCGACTGATCTTTTAACTCCTGCTAAAACACACAAGACAGATATATATGTACAAACTCACATTTATACACATACTTTCCGAAAAAGAGAGCCAGATAGGAAAAACATTGAAAAAACCTCTTTTCGTATACAACGCACGCCGTACACTCTTAACGAAAGAACTTTTATACATCAACATAAATTTGTGATTAAACTGATGAAAGTTACACAAATCACAATTTTAATTCACTACAACAGGTCTACAAAACAATTTTCTCCTCTGCAGCAAAATGAATTTTCAACACGTTGAAATCACGGAAGCCTTAATCGCCACTAAAAGAACTGCAATTATTAGAGACAAGGCTTGGAACTCTTTCCCCACTGGTCTATATTTGCTTCACCTTTTCTTTCTCTCGGCGACGTTTGACCTAATTTCAATCGGCACACATGCTTATGGCTTACCAAACGGAAAACGCAACGCCATTTTCTAACTAAGACTATTTTCTTCTCGGCTGAAATAGATAAAGTGTGAACCACATCTGAAACTAAAGGTGACTCACTGTCCTTTATTTTCATCCTGCAATGACGCGATTCAACCAAACACATTCACTAATCCCCAACAAAGGTACAAATTTCATGTTTTTATCAACACGCCTTGATTTTCAGCTCATAGAATTTAAGAATTACGATATTTTTACGAATATTTTTATATAGGAAACACTTTTTTTTTTTTCACCGGTAACTGACAACCTTTGTTTAGCAATTCATTTATCGATTATTATTATTATTATTATTATTATTATTATTATTTATTTTATTTTTTATTTTCTTTGCTTTCTGGCGTTTACACATTTCTTTCCGGGTCCCGCCCAGGGACCTAAGGTTAGAAATGGCATCATGACACTTTCCACTGACAAAAAAAAAAAAAAAAAAAATTACAAAGATAAAGCCTTTCGTAAAGTGTGGGCTGTACTTGTCAGAACAATTTTTTGTATCTCCTTGAGGCATGGACTTCCAGGAATCCCTTCAATTAGTCTACTGCAATCTTTTCCAACCAATCCTAGGGTTCCAACTACAACAGGGATTGTTGATGTTCCCATATGCCACATTTTCGAGATTTCTATTTCAAGGTCCTTGTATTTTGACAGCTTTTTGAATATCTTCAAAGATACATTGCAGTCAGCAGGGACTGCCATATCAATAAGAAGGCACCGTTTTTGTTTGTGGTCTTTAATAACAATATCTGGGCGGTTGGCCTTGATTGTTCTGTCAGTGTGTATTGTGTAGTCCCATAGAATTGTAACAGGTCCTAATTATTATTATTATTATTATTATCATTATTATTATTATTTTATGGTAACGTTTACTTATTTTTCTCTCTATCATTCTTCTATTTTTAGTGGAATTATTTTCAATGTTAATTAAGTCTTTAATTATACAATTAATCAACATATTTTCTGGGAAAGTTTTAACGACAAAATACGCAATTTTCTCAGAAAAAAAAAAAAAAAAATCAATAATCACTTAAGGTCATTATGCAAGACATCGTTGAAGATGGACGTAGGGGAGGACGTCAACGTAAAAACTGGTTGAATAATGTCAAACAATGGACAGGTATGACTTTACCAGAATTGCTAATGGCTGCTGTTGATAGACCGTTGTGAAGGAGATTCAATATGGCTTCTGCATTCGGATCCGCCCTACAATTACAAAAGTCAAGAGGATGATGATGATGATGAATCTACAGCAAAGATGCCCTCTCGCATCATTGACCACTGGTTCCTTCTACGTGTCATGTCTTTCCTGGACGTGGGCGAACCTACCTATCCACCATCTTCTATCTCTTGTCGCCCCTACCCAAGTTTATTCCTTTGCCAAGCAATCCAATCCCCGATGCCTCATCTATAGAAACAAGATCGTCAGATAGGAGACCCTTTACTTACCCCGTCCCTTTTTACTTCGATATGACCTCTGAGCATCCAATTCTCCAAGCCCTACTAGAGAAAGTTTCAGGTCTCTCTTTCGATTTGTGTTCATTTCCAGTAAGCCATCTTGTTTTGCTTTCTCGCTCCCTTCATGATATTCTCAGCATCCTACTGTAGAAATAATTTCGGTTGACACTTGTTTTCTCTTCATGTGTGAGAATATTGTGCAGCATTTACTACCATATAGGAAGATTTATATCACAAACCTCTTCGGCAAACTTCTATATTTCCATAATCCTGGGTATGACGATAAACTCTATCCGGCATCAAGGCATCTGGCTGAAGAGGTTGAGAACCATAGAACCACCTCTTAATTATGTTTTCTCACGACCACAATGAACCCTATTGCTTGCACCAGATAGGGCCCTACCTATGGGGCCACGATGAAGTAATGCTTACCTGCTCAGATTAAGGACTCGGAGAATCGGATCCATTATTTTCACTTTAGTGCTAATAACCTTAGGAAATGTATAAATCCTCTTCTTCTCCCCCAAGCTATGGGTAAATAGCAGAACAGACTAGGATCTAGAGTCTTGTTTAGCTATCGGTCTAGGAGATAGTAACTTTGAATTCAAAAAGTGTGTTGCTTTGGCGTAGCACATACTATACAGAAAGAATCGTTTGCATTGCCTCAATGATCCCGACTACGGTCGACTCATTAATAGATTGGGTTCTATAGCCTTGGGTGGCTACCGGTCTACGAGAAAGTACATCTGAATTCAAAACTGTATGTAGTCCTGGCGTTCCTGTTTCTTAATACATTGCCTAACTTTTGGAAGGTATCTTTTGTTATTCCAATGTTTGATCCGATTTCGGTGACGCATTTTTCCATTTTCTGTTTTAAATAAACTGATCCTAATCAAAGTTAGAATAAAACAAACTTGTCAGTACATTTTTTGTTTAATTTTAAAATTTTTATATTGGTTTCTGTTGCCAAGTCTTCACAGTTCAAACGTGTCTATGCGTCCTTGTGTTTGATGATTATTTTCCACCGGACAACCTCTTTCCCTCAGACGAAACGTCGCAAGCCTCTCGCTGGTCTATCGCTATTTCCCTGGAGAGTGTTCAAACGAACTACATTCCTTTGTTCCTCCAATTCTTACCTCTACAATTAAGGTCCACCATACTACACACATTGTAGCGAACCACCCTCATTCCCTTCGTATTCCACTGGTGATCTGTAAGAGTTGCAATCGAACAAATTCCTCCCACAAACCGCTGCTTTGTGAAACCGAATCCTAAGTGGATGGTCTTCCGATCTCTACAATTCAAAAAAATTTCACTTTTTTTTATACTTTGCATAGTTTCTGGAAAGCATCTTTTGCTATGGCAATGAGTGTTTGGATTTCGGTGATGTATTTTTCGTCTTCTTTTAAATATTTTCTTTTTTTTTAATAAACTTTTTCTAAAGAAAAGGAGAATCATTCAAACTGTTACAGTTTTTTTGTGTATACATTATGTAACTAGTGAGTTAGTCCAAATGCCTTGACTCACTTTATAGTCCACCAATAGAAAGTTAACCAATCAGAAGCCGTAGAACATTCAATCCGTCGTGTATAAAGGCGGCCATTTTTGTTCACCCTACCCGAATGACCAGTGCCAATTTGTCAGGCGAAGATGAACAGAAGAAAGTACTACGCTCTGCTACTTTGCTGCGATATCCACTGCTAACCTGAACTACGCTTTCCTACTGTCTCCGAAATATTCACTGCTAACCTCTGGATTCTATACTCGAAGACGACCGTCATCTGAATAACAAAAACAAACGAGTTTTTTGATTTTAAAACTTCTATTAAAATTTCTAGAAAGCTTTGAAACTATGAGTATTAATGTCAATACTTTTTTTTATCATTTTACGTATATAAATGCAACTATATAATAATAAAGTCTGTGATTACATGCATATTTGTCTGGTGCGTCCACCCGGCGCATAATTATTTCTTATTTATTCAAATTATTTTTATTTTAACTATTTTGAAACAAAAATTTTTTTTATTAAATTATTTTAAAGTTACAGACAGACACAAAGAGGTCCCGATTTGTTGTTTTGTCCAGTTGTGCGTAGAGTAAATATTTGTATTTCAGCTTTCTTTAAACAAAAAATACTTTAAATATTTAAAAATATTTCTAAGTTAATCTGATGTAAAAAAATATTTTCAGTGAATGGAATTTAAAAATACGAGCTGATAGAACAGTAATTATTTTTTTTTTTTATTTTAACTTACTTCAAACAGACAAATATTTAATTAAAATCTTTTTAAGGTAAAGACAGACACAAAGAGATCCCGCTTTGCTGTTTTGTTTTTGTTTTGTTTTTTGCCTTACTTTTGTTTTTTGTAGAGTAAATATTTATATTTCAGTTTTCTTTAGACAAACAATATTTTAAATATTTTAAAAAAATTTTTGTCTATTTAAAAAATTTTTTTCTAGAGACTGATTTAAAAATATTTATTGGCATATTAAAATTATTTTTAAGTTATTCTGATTTAAAGATCAAGTTTATACCGGAAGTTCTATTCCTGTAAAATGCTGTAAAAATTAGTAAAACGTTAAACATAAATTTGCAAGCCAGATCAATGATGACCCGAACGAATTGAAATATTTAACTGAATCATAATATAATTAATTTTCATATCAATGTGAGAGTAGTCGTGGCTCCAGGGGACTCAGTCCTATGGTCAGAGAGAATCTCATTTGAGTTCCACCACGGAATATGTGAGCGAGCGGCGCTACATTGAGTCTGATTTGCAATCTCTTCGTCACCGAGGCCCGGCGGAGCAGTTGGTATGGTGTTCGCTTGCCAACCTAACTGTCGGGGTTTCGATTCCCTCGGTGGTGGATGCGCACTGCCGAGGAGTCCCAAATATAGGACGAAACGGCCGTCCAGTGCTTTCTGAGGCTTCTATCAGACTCGATGAATCAATTAATATATATATATATATATACACTATTTCTATACTTTTGTATATCTATATACTACTATATGTCTGTGATTGCTGCCCCTGTCTGACGCATAATCATTTAAGTGAATATTTAAAAATACGAGTTGTTTATACAGTAAGTATTCTTATTTTAACTTTCTTCAAAGAAACAATTTCTTTAATTAAACTATTTTTAAGTTAAAGACATGCACAAAGAGATCCCGCTTTGCTGTTTCATCTATTTGTTTGTAAAGTAAATATTTATATTTCAGATTTCTTTAAACAAACAATATTTTAAATATTTAAAGAATATTTTTGGAATATTTAAAAAATATTTGCAAGTGAATATCATTTTAAAATATGATTTGGTATATTAAAAAATATTTTAAAGTTAATCTGATTTAAAGTTCAAGTTTATCCCAGAAGTTCTCTTCCTATAAACATGAACTTTTAAACCAGACCAATGATGAGACGAACGAATTGAAATATTTAACTGAATCATCATAAAATTAACTTTCATTTCAATGAAATGTTGAAATCAACAGATGACAGGTAGTCTAGTTATAATTAACTAGCAGCGTGGCCCGACGTTGCCCGTGCTTGATTAAAAAATAGTACGACTCATACAGCAATCGCTATCACTTGACTTAAAATATTCTTGCTCTTCCTTGCCTTTAAACGAGTGCCCTTAGCCGTGCTGATGTTGCTACATGCTTTACTTTTTGCCTATCTCGCACTGCGAATTTTTTCTAAGCTCTATACTAAACATTAAATCTGTTACGAAAAAAGAACTAAACAAAATGAACACAAAACGATCAGCTTTAAAAAAGGACTCGTAACTGGAAAAACCGAATCAAAAAAAGAATGTTAACAACAAATACTTTTTCACACCCAACCCAGTTCTGCGGAATCAGAATCAACGTTGAATTTAAGCAAGCGAATGAGCCAATTGGAGTGAAGTGCCATGCAGATTTAAATTTTTCCCTCTTGTGACGAATGCAGCTATCGATTTTTTTTTTGCATGCTAGCATGCTAGTTAACATTCGTGACAGTCAGCTGTTCGCTCTCACGCTGGCCAATAGAATCTTCCTGCCTATTTGTGGCAGCCAGCTATAGGCTCTCACTCTGGCCAGTAGAAAATGGCCGCAAACTACATGAAAACTGCCGTAGAAGCATGAAAAAATCGATTATTTCCACTATCGATGGGAGTTGGGAAATGCAAAGTTGGTGTTGGCCTTTCCGCTAACCTGGAGCATGTGCATGTAAAATTTGCTGCAAATCCGTCGAAAATTGCGGCCGTGCATTCGTTACACACACACACACACACACACACACACACACACACACACACACACACGCATCCTGCCTTTTATAGATAGAGATTTTTGACTAGTTGTTCATTCAGCTTATTTTTGTTGCCTTTTTTTATCGCAACGTTCAGGTCGTTTTGTTATTATTAATTATTATTAATTATTATTAATTGAATACTTATCAGAATGTTCATATCTTTTCATTTCCACAGTGATTGCACCGGCAACTTGTGGGAAAAAAAACGTATTTAAGGGGAAGAGATAGAAAAAGACTAGACAGGAACTGAATTCAATCAGTTTCAGTATTTTATAACACGAACTGTCCGAACGGTTCACGGGGAGTACAGTAACAAATAAAAGTAAAAGGTCGCTAAACAAAGCAATATTAAATATTTTATTGCAGTTTGAAAGAACAGACACTACAACCGCAGTATCTATTCCCACGGGGAAAAAAACAAAACATTCTCCTTCTCTGTCTCTCTGTGAAGAATCCGGATGGAAAACCCACAAATGACTTCTTAAGCGTAGTTTAAATGACACAAGGCCGAAAGAGTGGAACACCCAGTGAGGATCGAACACATTACTAAGCCGTAATGGCTCTAGCTAAACATAGGTTGAATAAATCTTATACTTATTCGGTTGGTGCAAAAATAATATCGGTTTTTGACGTTAAAAATATGTAAAAAAAACCGACATTATTTTTGCAACAACCTAATATTTCTGTTTTTCTCTAATTAATTCATTTTCTATACGTCTGAAGGCGGTGGGCCCCTAGTATAACTTTTGGTGGATGAATTTGCAATCCTAGTTTACTTGCATCTAAACCAACACGATCAAAATCATCATGGCTATGGACTCTCAAAGACGTGCCGTCGCTGGTCTTTTTTACAAGTACTTTCACGGTAACTGCTCCGACGAGCTATTTTTGCTGGTTCCCAAACCGCATGTTAGTAGGTTGGCATCTCAGTCCCACCCTTTCATAACGATTAAATGTAGACGTCACTTGCACTCTAATAGCTTCATATCTCGCACTTCCCGTCTGCGGAACTCCCTTCCTCTTACTTGCTTCCCTGACAGTTATAGTGTCTAAATATTAAAATGTAATGTCAATCGACATCTTCTGGATGTTCATGAGACACAGAACCTAAAAACAGGGACTGAAAATGTGGAAACCTTTGACAAAATAGCAGCAAAAGGGACAGAAAGATCCAACTGAATGTTTTGAACATATAATGAGAAAGCCAGGCTTGGAGAATTTGACACAGACAAGGCAGATTCATAGGCCAAAGGACAGAAGGAGGCAGCAAGGCACTTACTTGACGCGCTTATGTAAATGGAGAGATGTACAGGTTAGAAGATTAGGGAAATGCAAAATCGCCCACAATGTGAAGGGGGTACAGCATATGAAGAAGCAGAATATCTTGTAACTTTTTAAAAAAAATCATTTCCACCCAAGCAAGGCGTTAAAGCCACTAAGACCAAAGGGGAGGATGTTACTGAGTGTGAGAAATATGAGAAAAAGAAAAAAATTATTAAGGAGAGAATGAATATTAAATAAATAGGTATGAAGACGATAAAATTTTCGATTGACATTGCATATCATTTTTTGTAGATCAAAGTTGATTGAAAGTCAAGAAGCCAGAAGGGAGTTCCACAGCCGGGAATAAACTGATAGCATAGAACTTATGGTTACATCTAGCAATTTCAACTGCAGAAGTCATGAGACCTATCTGCCAATCTAGTACTGCGATTAAAGTGTTAAAGTCGAGATACCGAAGAGGAAATGTTTTCAGTAAAATTACCACGAAAATATTTCGAGAAAAGACACAGGGAAATTGTATTACGACGGTGGGAAAGTGAATGATACCGAGATGCCAGGTCAGGACCGATAACATTGCAGATTCTTCTTTGGCCTTCATCATGAATCCACAAATGCATCAAGAAACCATCATCTTTGACATACAAGTCGCTGATGAAAGGATCGAAGAAAACGTTTTTTTTTTTTTTTTTTTTTTTTTTTTTTGCTCTAGAAAATACAGTACCCTTTTCCGGGATAAGAAATTTTAACGTTTTCCGGTAAGTCTTACGGAGAGACAATGCGCTCGGAATTATGTTCAGGTTAAGCGTCGCAATGAAGCATCTGTGCCGGATAATCGGTGTTAAGTCGGTACTATTGGCACTGAAGCAAATATGTTATTTTTTTTAGATATTTTTTTGTACAAAACAAATGTCGGCGGCTGTAGACAGTGGAGGCGGGGATTTACACGAATATTTTATTCTAAAAACAAAGCGAGGAAAAAGACATTATACAACACAAGAATTAAAGACTCCTTTTCCAAAAAAATTAAATGCCGAAAACAAAACCGAATCAAAAGTTTTACTTTAATTAGATTCAATGCGGCCATTGTTTAAATTATGGGATATAAATTTAGTAAGAATCAAACAATTAATGAATCATTTGAAAAGATAATAATTTGCTGTTTACTTTTAAAAAATTTTACGAATTTATTTTCTTTTAATCATAGCCCAAATGAAATGAGACAAATTACTATTTTCTTTAATAAAAAAGAAAAAAAAAACACACACACAAATGAAAGACACCCATGGATTTTTTTTGTTTTCTTTTGTTTTTGCATAGAGTCCTATTAAAAACAATTTCACACTTTTTGAGGTCTTTCCAAAAACCCACCTATTGTATTCGTTCTTGGCAATCCTGCACCGGCCGTTACTCTTCACGATTTGTACTTTTAAAACGCTCTCAAAAGACAACGCTTAATCAGTTGCACTTGAAATAACTAAATACATTAAAAAAAACAAAACAAAAAAAAAAAAACTAATGTATATTTGGACTCTGGCATTTACTATATAAACAGTAAATCATTTCTGTCGGTATCAGTTTGGGAGTACGGACCGAACCTTTCTCAATCTCATTTGATTTCCAAGAGCGTCATCTATTCGACAGTCACCATGCCTAACTACACTCTGTACTACTTCAATGGCCGCGGACGTGCCGAGATCCTGCGTATGATGTTCGCCGCTGCCGGCGTCAAATACATGGACAAGAGGTTCGAGTTCAACGAATGGGACAAATACAGAAATGGTAAGCATTGTCTTTTTGTCTTTCTCGAAACAATTTAATAAAAATGAAGTTAAATTTCCGTTTTGACAAAATCCGTTTATTTATTGAAATTTCGATAAACTGAAAAGTTTTTAAAAACTTTCTGTCTCGTCGTCATATGTTCAGTAATGGTGATCTGGTAAAAATACTGGCAAGAAATGGAAAATCATGTCTCTCCACGGATTTTCTATGGATTGCCATAAAATCCTGGGAAAGATAGTGATGTAGTTTTGCGTTGTTTTCGCCAAGGTTTGAATTTCGGAGTTGCCATTTTCTAAGTTTGTTACTATCAAAATCTGGAGAGGTTCGTGTGTCCTGTTATTTAACTAATAGCTGGGAAGAGAATGGTTTCATGCCTTTCCTAAGCGAATCTTTCCTAGTTTCATGGTGATCTACTTAGCCCTACTGGCAATATACTTGTTGACAACACTAATATAACAGCATCATCTACATGTAAAAAAAGGGCTAAAAATAATGGAAGCCTTCTTAATAAAAACAATAATACAACACTCAATAATATGAAACTATGAACATGGACACAATATCTTGACCGTGTTCTCAGAAAAAAATGAAAACACTATATAAATACAATAAACTTATTTAAAATATTTTATCCTTGAAAATGGCTAAATATATAGCCGAAAGCGCTCGAATAAAAAGAACATTCGGACAGTTTTTATATAATTTATGTCATACCAGGTGATAGACCGAAGTATTACAACAGAACCATATGTCTAGATGCAATCTAATGTGTTGTGACTAGTCTGAAATTTAATTTTGTTGAGTGTGGGTTGTTTCTTTTTAATGTAGATGTTCTCCAATATCTGAAGCTTATTTTTACTGTGTGCATGTGTGGATATTATTGTGTTATCAACTAATCTAAGTCTGATATTATCTACATGGTTATGTTTTTCTAAAAAAATGTTGTTTAATAGAACTAAGATCAGAAAAGTGACAAGTAAATCTACGGGAGAGGGTAGTAGTAGTAAAACCAATATATGTAGCGGATTTATTATTAGCATCAGAGATACAATCTCTGAACGGCATGTAAATTAATACACTATATTTTTTTGTAAAGAATTTAGTTGTGTGGTTGTAGGGTTATTAGTAACTAGCAGTAGAGCCCGGCGTTGCCCGGGGATGTAACTGTAAAAGATATTTCAAGTATCGACCATCATAAAGACTGAAAAATAAAATTGACAAAGATTATTGTTTAAGGTTGACGGACACGCATGTCTTAATTAGTTTTAGTTTATTTTATTTTTTACGAATTGGTGAAACCCAAACTCAAACAAAAACATTGTTTTCAATTGTTATGAGTCTACCGATTGAATAGAATTATATTATAAACAATTGTCTTGTAAATGGAATTTTAAAAGCATTCTGAATGTAAAAATAAAGAAAAATGTGTGCAAGACAATAAGAAACACTACCTGCCAAAAAAAAGTGAAGTTTTGTTGGAATCGGTTGAAAAATGTAGGAAATCCGATCCCATATATAAACGAACACACGCACACACACACACACACACACACACACACACAAACAACCTGGGTTTTATAATAAGTATAACTCGATATGAGTTGTCCCCCTTTCATTCTCCAGACAGCAATGCCTCTTAATCGTCTTTTCAAATTGATTTCGTGCAAAAACGATTGTGTTTTTCCAATTTTAGGCGCTGTCAGAACCACCGCAAGGTAATTTTACGTAGTCCTGTGAAGTTTTGTTGAAATCGGTTGAAAAATGTAGGAAATCCGATCCAATATATAAACGTACACACACACACACACACAACCTGGGTTTTATAATAAGTATGATTATGAGGTCAATTGTTTTAATTTTTTTTAGAATTTTACATATATATATATATATATATATATATATATATATATATATAGCTTTTGAAAAACTTATTGAAATGAAGATATTCACAATGCCATTTTATCTTCACAGATCTTTCATAAAGTTCACTCATTTCATACCTCTCAAATTATTTCAGATATGCCCGGAATGTGTGTACCCTGCTTGGAGATGGACGGTGGTATGAGGATGCCCGAGACAATGGCAATTGCCAGGTACTTGGCCCGGGAATACGGTGAGTTTTATTCTATTCTAATCATGAGATCACTAGAGTTTTAAATCGTACTTAAACGGAAAGAAAAGCAGCATTAGCGTGGAGAGCAGGCAAATAGGGCAGTTTTTCATTGACTAGGAACTTCACCCACGTAATATTTCGATTCCTGTCTGCATCGTTGGGAACTGAAATGGGGAAAATGGCCCCAGATTTAGTTCGCAAGAGAACAGAGTGAGAAATATTGACACAACAAAAAAAATCACGAATCTTCTTTTCAGTATATAATTTTTTTTATTTATTCGTTTTTACGGCTTATCAACCCTTTGCAAGTTATTTAAAGCCCCAAAATAATTTTTTATTGGAAAAATTTTATTTTTGTGGGTTATAATTATTTAGTGATACAAGTCTAAGTAATTAACCCTTAGCTGGGGGAGATGAGATGGATTCATATCTTTACCAAATATAGATACGAGTATAAGAGAATATAACGAACTTAACTAGGAATGGAACTCGGCACTCCTATTAACAATTCCCAGTCATTATTCATTACACCACCCGCACATCCAAGTTTAAACACCTGGTATCACTAAGCGGTTACTCATCTACTTGACGTTGCTTAACTTCAGGTGATTGTACGTGGACCTGTGTTCCATCTGGAGGTTGAAGTAACCCCCTATATAATGGGTATCATTTTCTATGGTCGAGTTCCAAATGGACTTAGCACTCTCTCTGGGCATGCGTCGTTGGTGATGAAGCCTCTTCTTTCTTCGGTCGAGAGAATGAAACAGATGGATGGATTGATTTCTATTTTTACAGTTTATCAACCTTTTAGCAAACCAGAATATTTCTTTTCAGATTGTATGAATTTTTTTTTTTTTAAATAATGTTTTAGTTACTAATTAACCCTTATCTAGGGAGAGGAAAAGCGGATTCACGTCTTACGCAACGATATTTAATTCAAGTTAATACAACAAACACGACCTGAATTGAAACTCTGTTACCCGATTTTGCTGATTGCTTAGTTTATGATGATAGGGTTGATGACTAAGTTCGCCACCAACTTTGCAAGTTCAAGACTAGAATCTTCCTGTTTCCCAAAATTCTTCAATCATATGGCCGTTTTACATTGCAAGAATTGGTTAGGGGTGAAAGAAAATTAGAGTAGAAGAAAGTGCCGATGGCATGGATTTGTTTTAGGTGGACTTCAACTTGCCAGGAAGTGACCCACACACCCTCTGCGGCATATATGGAATGAGACAAGCAGAACCCAGCTATGAAGCTCCAAGGGACTGCTGCTGATCTTAATAATTTCGAGTGGCGCCTACTGTAGTATGTCCGTCATGCGTAGTTCTCTTCACATGTTGGCTCAGCCGTTGTAATCGTCATCCGCTTGTTCCACTGTTGATTTTTGTCGTTGGTCGCGTTTAATCTGGGTACTTGTCTTCGATCTTGATACCAAGGGTGACCCTACCAGGAGTTTAGATCTGCCGACGGCATTACTCCCAGAGTCATTGGCCCATACAAGCTCCTCCACCACAAGTAGCGACTTTCAGAGGTACTCACAAACTGACGACATATTTGTCATATAACTAACAGATAAATGATTTCCAGTCCATTAGACTATGTGGAGGTCATAATCAAAAACTAATGTCATATTGTGATTTTATTTATCTTCTCGCCAATCTTAACATTTCAGTAGCTATTGGAAATAGCCATATTCAATCCCGTCATGGAGATCTCAATGCAAAGTTCAGTTAGATCCTCATTTTGAAAGACCCAAATATATAAATATGTTAAATGTAGTTCAAGATCATCTCAGTAAATATAATTATTTCTTGTTTCTAATGTATTATATTTAGGGCTGCTTTGATTTCATTTTTTTTTACCATAGGTTTCTATGGCAAAAACAATATGGACATGTTCAGAATTGACTACATCTGTGATTGCTTCTACGAAATCATGCACGATTACATGAGGTACTACCACTGGAAGAACGGACGCTTCAGGGTGAGTCAATTATTTCGAATCTGTTCAACATATCATATCTATATTTCAATTCAATATCTATAGAATTAGATAAGGAAAGATGCTATAGTGAAATGATCCTTATGACTAAAAGACATTGCTAAGTAAATAATGAAATCATGCACGATTACATGAGGTACTTCCACTGGAAGAACGGACGCTTCAGGGTGAGTCAGTTTTATCAACATTTCATATCTACATCTTTCTATATATAGCAATGGTTAAGCAAAGATGCTATAGTAAAATGATCATTAAGACTAAAAGACATTAGCTAAGACGAGTGTCGAGTGCTTTGTAAATAATGACTACTTCTATGAAATGATGCACGATTATATAAGGTACTACCACTGGAAGAAAGGATGCTTCAGGGTGAGTCAGTTATTTTGAATCTGTTCAACATTTCATATCGACATCTTTCAATACACTATCTGTAGAAATGAAACAGCAAAGAGGCTATATTAAAACGATCATTACGACTAAAAGACATTAGCTAAGACGAGTGTCGAGTGCTTTGTAAATAATGACTGCTTCTATGAAATCATGCACGATTACATGAGGTACTTCCACTGGAAGAACGGACGCTTTAGGGTGAGTCAGTTATTTCGAATCTGATTAACATTTCATATTTACATCTTTCAACACACTGTCTATAGAAATCAATAATCAAAGAGGCTATAATAAAATGATTATTAAGATTAAAAGGCAGATAAGACGAATGTCAAGGGCATTGTAACTAATGTCTGCTTCTATGAAATCATGCCCAAATACATGAGGTACTACCATTGAATGAACGGGCGCTTCAGGGTGTGTTAATTATTTCAAATTTACTCAATATTCCATACCGACATCTTTTAACACACTATCTATAGAAATTGATAAGAAAAGAGTCTATAATAAAATGATCATTAAGACTAAAAGACATTAGCAAAGACGAGTGTCGAGTGCTTTGTAAATAATCAATGATTCTATGAAATCATGCACGATTACATGAGGTACTGCCACTGGCAGAACGGACGATTCAGGGTGAGTCAGTTATTTCGAATCTGTTCAATATTTCATATCTTCATCTTTCAACATACTATCTATTTCTATAGAAATGCGTAAGTATTTTGTTTGTTTGTTTATGTGTTTAGCGGCATATCAACTACCTATGGGTCATTTAATGCCGAAATATAATTCTCCTAAGATCATTAATAATTTATTTTACAAAAATCTATTGTTTGAAATTTCTTTGCGAAAATGTATTATTGTTGGTAATTTTTTTATTATGAAAATTTATTGCTGGTATCTTTACTATAAAACTCTATTTTTATAGTTTCATGTTGTTTTGATCCCTGTTTATGGATTTGGGATCCTGTCAGGTGCTAGCTCCCCGGTTCAGGCTGGACTGGGTAACAACAACAATTAACAGGTGGTTCCACGCACCTTAAAACTTCCAATATATATGCCGGTTGTAGTTTATTCTCATGCCTATGACTGAAATAGGCTATATTGCAATGATTAATATTAGGTTGGTGCAAAAATAATGACGTAATAATGTCGTTTTTTGACGTTAAAAAATACGTCAAAAAACGACATTATTACGTCATTATTTTTGCACCAACCTAATACGACTAATGTCGAGTACATTGTAATTGATGACTGCTTCTATGGAGTCATGCACAAGTACATTTAAAGGCAATTACAATTTACTGCTACAGGTTGATTTGTTTATTTAAATCTGTTCATTATTACGTAATTAATTAATAAACTTTACAATAATATAATTATATTTAGTGTGAATAGAGCTTAGTCAATGATTGGCTGAACCGAGGAACGTTATTGATAATAATCAGGATGTATTCCATTCTTTAAAACGACCAATAAAGTCTCAAATCACTCGAGTATATCGAGTATATAATAATAATTTTCTGAACACACTTAATACACTTCCCAGAGTATATACAGCGTGCATCACGTATTTGTGAACACAATTCTGAAGAAGATTGTTATAAAGTTAAGAAAGAGTCCAATTTTAGCACTATGAATTAGTAATGTATTTCTATGCCGCTATAATAATTTTAATAATAATAATTTTCTGAACAACTTACAGCGTATAAACAGGGTGCGTCACATATTTGAAAACAAATTCTGAAATTGATATAAAATTAACAAAGAGGACACATTTCTCATGAAGAATTATCAATACATTTTTGTCCAGCTATTATAGTAATATATTAGAACGCAAAGGTTTATCCTAAAAGTCGGACATCATTTACAACAACCTAATACTATTTTCTAGTTTATATTCAGAGTCACGTATTTGAGAACACAATTCTGAAAGAGATTGATATGACATTAACAAAAAAGACGAGTTAATTATGAGCAGACATTCTACTTGTAGCAGATGAATGATTCCATGTTTAAATGATAGGTATAGAGTAGGTTAGCCAGTCTTTCTATACCACAGAGAGAAAGAAAGAAAGGAAGGAAGGAAGGAAGGAAGGAAGGAAGGAAGGAAGGAAGGAAAGAAAAGAAAAGAAAGGAACTGAAAATGAATGTAAGGGAAAAAGAAATAATTGATGACTGAAAAGAGAGGGTAAAGGAATGAAAAGAATGAAAAAAGAATGAAAAAGTGATAAATAAAGAACAAAAAAGAAAGAAAGAAAGAAAGGAAGGAAGAAAGAAAAAGAGATAAAGATTGAAAAGAAAGAAAGAATGATAAAAAAGGAAGATAAAGAATAAAAATAAAAAGAAAGAAAGAACGAACGAAAGAAAGAACGAAAGAAAAAAAGAACGAAAGAAAAAAAGAACGAAAGAAAGAAAAAACGAAAGAAAGAACGAAAGAAAGAGAGAACGAAAGAAAGAAAGAAAGAACGAAAGAAAGGAAGAAAGAAAGAAAAAACGAAAGAAAGAAAGGATATTTTTTGAAAAAGGCATCTTTTATGTTATAAAGTTCGTATAACGCACATATTTGTTAGTACGACTGTAAGGACAATAAACTGAAACTGAATGGCTGAGTCCAGAAGGGTTTAATCACATGAGAATATGGATTGAGAATACAGTAGTTCAGTGCTCGTTATCAACCCACTTTTTGCTTTTGTTCCATTAGCAGACGTTCTATTCATAGCGGATGGACAAGTCCATGTTTCCAAAATAGTACATTCTTTCTACACAACAATTATTATTATTATTGTTATTGTCTTAATAGCAGAATCTTTCGTTTTTCATTAATAAGTGCACAATAACAAACTTTTTTGTCGAAATAGTCTCCTGAAGAAAGAATTTACTAAAGTGAGAAACTCGGAAGTCAAACTGCCAAAACTCTGAGACAAGGTTGCAAAAGAAAGCAAGAAGAAAGGACTATCACCTATAAGAAGCTAGAATATGTCTTACCCTCGACAAGAGAGACCAGGCAAGACTGAGCGATTTGAAATAAAACCATCAAAATCATGTGGGATTTTTTTATACAGTAAGGCAATAAATAAATGGTAGTTTCTATAGATAGGAGGGGAAGATAACGGTTGACTCTAGATATGAACAGGTTAAGTTTCTTCCCGCGAACCGGTGCCCCAATTAATGAGGTTTCCTACTATGTAAGTAGCATGGTGGGTCCTAGCCGTGAAGATCAAACCTGGTGGAACTAGCACATGCAGTTCTTTTGAGCACTTTCCATAGAAAGTACCGATCGAGCAGTGAGAGACTCGCCACACCCCGCTTGAGAGAGAGAGAGAGAGAGAGGTTGATGTGGGGGGAATAATACTTCTCAAACAAGCACTTGGAGACCCTTTTGAACTCAAGATTGGAAAGTGAGGTTTGAGCAGCTCCTGCCTAAATGTGGTAACAGTATCATATTTCCAGCTTTATCTGGCTATTATAAAGTTAGAGGATAGCATGAGAAGTTTGTTAACCATGTTCCCCATTGTCTCTGAATATAGAATACAGCGCAGTACGTAATCTGTTCAATGAAACAACGCTAAAGATTAACACTCACGAGTCAGACACTCTACTTAATCTAACTATATCGCCAATGCCACCAGCAGCTATTCTGTAATTCTTCAGTCTTCGATATCAAAGTCTGGCTGTCAGTGAATATTCGGGAAAAACATGGCTGCCTTTATACACGTCGCATTGAATATTTTGAGCCTTCTGATTGGTTAACCCTTCTACTGGTGAACTATAAAATGAGTCAGCTCATTTTGGCTGGCTCACTAGTACTACCCAAAAATTCCAACACAAAGTTAGGTACTTCCTGGAGTGGTACAGGGTACCGATAATTTTACTTGCATCATTAGCGATAGATCGTATAGAGGAATTACATTTGAGGTCGGGTGTAAGTGTGAAGCCGAATATCCTCTCAAGGCCTCCTCATGACTGGCCGTAGTTCCGGGTCTGATCGGCGGTGATGGAGTGTAAAGAGTTTGGTTTGAGAGGCATTAATGTAACCAATGGGCAATTATAATTCTGTGTCGTCAGGCAGCAAACGACAGAAAACGCGACACGGAAATCAAAAAGGATATTGAAATAGCGACAGATGTCTTCACGCTCTGAGTTATGATAGCAGGTATGAAGCATTTTTAAGCCAGTCCCCCAGAGACACATGAGCTTAATGCAATGCGTACCCCAAGGCTCTTTCTTGGTCCTATTCACTTTCATCTTCATATCGACGATCTGTCCAAGAACAATATTAGATCCTTAGTTAATATATATATATATATATATATATATATATATATAGCTAGGTCATTAGCTAACTGAGTGTTGGATCACAGCATATCAATTCTCACCTCCCGGCGCCTTTACATTTTCTTCGCTAGCCCTTCGCAAACTCCTAGAATTAGAAGATTACACACTTTATTCATAACAGGCCAAGGTAACACTGTTTGTTTTAATCATGGTCTCCTCACACAGAAATACAAAAACAAAATATGTCGAATAATATACTTTTATTTGTGCGCCATTTTAACATTGAGTCACTGTTAAATATGAATTTTCCTATCTTGGTTGCATTGATGGCACAAAAGCATTTATCTGTTACGATGATTACTGTTTTTTTTTTATATAAACATTTTATATACATTCATTCCTCTACAATAAGTCAAATGTGGGTGCTTACACCAGTCAACATTTAAATATCATGGACTCGATTGTTGTATGTTGAAAACGGAGACAAAATGAAAATAAATTAATTTTATAATTACTCGTTCTTTTCTTACATTGCATCTTTAATTCCATTCTGTTTGTGCGCTGTTTTTAACATGGAATATGCGGGGAGGCAAATATTTGCACACCGCATCACATATTAAAGTTTTGCACTTTTGCACCCTCCGTTTTACACCCATGCCCACTCAGTTTTACACCCCTTACACACTAGGTTTACGCTCTTGCACACTCGGTTTTACACCCACTACAGATTAGGTTTTATCCTCTTGCACACTCGGATTTACACCGATGCACACTCGGTTTTACACCCCTTACACATTAGGTTTTACACTCTTGCACACTCCGTTTTAAACCCATGCACACTCGGTTTTACACCCCCCTTACACATTAGGTTTTACACTCTTGCACACTCGGTTTTGCATCCATTCACACTCGGATTTACACCTCCGACACATTAGGTTTTATACTCTTGCACACTCGGTTTTACACCGATGCACACTCGGTTTTACACCCCCTACACATTAGGTTTTACACTCTTGAACACTCGGATTTACACCCATGCACACTCTTTTTTTTCACCGTTGCACACTCGGATATAATTTTACACACCAGGTTTTGCACCTTGCGAACTCTGTTTTACATCCCTTGAACATTCGGTTTCACACACTTACACACTCTGTTTAACACCCTTGCGTTGCTTTAAGTCCGCCAAAGTTAAGTTTGTTAATCGGTTTTGAGAATGACGAACACTTAAACTGGGTTTTGAGTATTATTGGGTTTTTTTTTGCAAGTCCTCGTCCATTCACAGCCTGAGTACATTCTCCGTAATTTCTCAAGCCTGGTCGTTTTTTATTTTGTTTCTTTATTTATAATTTTCGATGTACAATTTGAACATTAAACAAATCTGCGCCCGATTTAAATTCTCCAACTTAGGTCATGTTTTTTAATATTTCGTTGTGTTTTTACATCATTGTCAGTTTAATGAATATACTTCTATAACCTTTGATTGCAGAATTCCATGTCAAGCAGCGATGGTATGAGGAGTCCTGGAATGAGTAGCAATGACATGAAGTCCTCCAACTACGACGTAAGTAAAGACTTGCCGCTCAGATTTTCTAAGGAAATCATAATTATATATCACATCAATATTACGAAAAACTTTTAATGTGGTAAATGAATATTATCGCTCTTATTATTCTGAGTATGAGAGGCACAGGTATTAGTACGGTTATCGGCGCTGAATTTAAAATCGGCAACCCGACTTGAATTTAATGTCGATTTTGCTTACTTCCCTTCGCACTGATGCCCTTGGAAAAGGTATGAATCGCTTTCATCTAGCTATGGGCTAAATGTAAGATTAAACTTTGCTATATTGCCCCGAGATGGCAATCAAGAAAAATGTAAACTCAAAAAAAATAAATAAATAAAAACGTTTCTCTCGGGCTATCTTGCTCAAGACATTCCACTAATGTTACGGCTGCAATAGATATCGTAAAGAGATTAAGGGACACAAAATGCGACTAGATTGTAAAATATGCTTTTCTTTTCTAGGGTCAGAGTGTAGTAGCTTTTCGATTCTCTGATCTTTTTGCAATTACGCAATCTGAACGATATTCTAAAATATAATTCTGCATTTTTGCAAGTGCAAAAGTTACTTTTTTCTACCGAGAATCAGAGTGTAGTATCTGTTCAATTATCGACTCTTAATCTGGAATCAGTATATTAAAATTCAGGTTGATTGTATGTATGGCAAATTTCTAGCGTCCCTGGCCAGCAAATAATTCATGTTCTCTTTATAATTGGGATTAAAAACGGATTCTGAGCGAGAAAACTTCAGATATTAGGTTGGTGCAAAAATAATGACGTAATAATGTCGTTTTTTTACGTTAAGAAATACGTCAAAAAACGACATTATTACGTCATTATTTTTGCACCAACCTAATAGAAAGACATGCAAAAATTTCTCGGTTTTTCTATTCTAATATTCTGATGAATCTTAATTCTTAAACCTTTGAGCCCTGACTACCGATTTAGCCGTAGTAGAGAAAAATGACATAATGCTCAACCACCGGTTGAACGGTCGGGAAACACTTGTAACTATTTTTATATCTACCGTGAAACATTAGATACGAATTATTTGCGAATTTTGACCCAGAAGCTCAGGCAGAAAGGTTAAAATTATTCAGGAACGTAGGGATCAAAGGCTTCAATATATCACTAACAAAAGTCATTTGCAACACAAGCGGTGACGGTATATATATATATATATATATATATATATATATATATATATATATATATATATGTAATGAAAAACAAACCACTTTAATGTACCATTACGATAATTTATTTCACCGGAATCCTTTTTTAAGGATTCAGGATCATCAGGTAAATCTTCCAATGGTACATTAAAGTGGTTTGTTTTTCATTACATATTAGCTCTGTCCTAACATTGAGCTCTCAGGATTTCATCCTCTTTGGATTTACCAATTCGGTTTACCAAGTTCCTTATAACTTAATTATATATATATATATATATATATATATATATATATATATATATATATATATATATATGGTCTCGTGGCCAAATGGTTAGAGAGTTCGCATTCTGATCATGAGACCCGGATTCGAATATCTCTTTGCCAGTAAGGACACTTCCTGATGTTATCGGACTGGAGGGGGCAATATCAAGATGCGGCACCTTTGGAGAGTACCTGAAAACCATACTACAGATTGAAATTGGGTAGAAGGAAACGATGCTAATACGAATAACCAATCATAAGCCATGGAAGCCGAGGGCTCTCCTTGTTCACACTAGTTTACACGCTCTTTCCCAGACCTTGAGCGTGCTCTCCTTCTTCACACTAGTTTACACGCTCTTTCCCAGACCTTGAGCGTGCTCTCCTTGTTCACACTAGTTTAGACGCTCTTTCCCAGGCCTTGAGCGTACTCTCCTTGTTCAAGCTAGATAACACGCTTTTCCCCAGACCTTGAACGAGCTCTCCTTGTTCACAGTAGTTTATACACTCTTTCCCAGGCCTTGAGCGTGCTCTACTTGTTCTCCTTGTTCACGCTAGATAATACGCTTTTCCCCAGACTTTGAGCGTGCTCTCCTTATTCACGTGAGATAACACGCTTTCCAAGACCTTGAGCGTGCTCTCCTTGTTCAAGCTAGATAACATGCTTTTCCGCAGACCTTAAACGAGTTCTCCTTGTTCACAGTAGTTTATACACTTTTTCCCAGGCCTTGAGCGTGCTCTCCTTGTTCACGATAGATGACACGCTCTTTTCCAGAAACTGTTAGATCTGCTCAGCATAGTTGCAGCATAAACCGCTGGTGGGTGTTGAATAAACGCAAATGCGCCTGGGCGAGCGTCTGCAATAGGGATTGGCTAACCACCTTATTAGACAGGCATCTTCGAATACGAGTAGCCAGCTATGTATATAAAAGATAGGGAAGCATCAGTTTACTAATTAACCCATAGCTGAGAGATAGAGTTGTATTCGTGCGTTTCTCGAGGATATTTGCGCGAACATAACTGGGATTCGTTTCTCCGAATAAAAATCTGACGCCATTACGCCACTCTCATATCCACGCTTCCCCGTGTAGGTACCGAACAAGCCTGATCTTTTTTAACTTCGCTGATCCTACGGGAACTTGTGTTTCAACGTAGAAATTTGCACTTTTACACTAATTAATTTATGATAATTGTTGAAACTTTTCGTTTAAATTAATAATTTTTTATATATTTTCATATATTTTCTCTCTTTCATCAGAATTATTTGCAATGGCGGTATATGAACACCTGTAACAGAGTGCTTCCCTTTTTGGAAAGAACTTTGAACATGCGCAATGGTGGAAACCAATTCTTTATGGGAGACCAGGTAAGAATCAATAAAACTTACAAACGAAACTTTCAAACATGGGTAAATAATCAACCAACCGGTGATTACTATAATTTCAATCCTCACTGGGTACTCTACACGTAATTCGATGCATTATTTATTATTAACAAAATAATTTAAACATCGAATATACAGGCTGTCTCAAAAGTCTATGTAAAATTACGACACTGTATATCTTGATAACTATTGAGGATATCAAATCACTATATCTCCTGAAAGCTAATATTTCCACGTTTTTATAGCGTTTTTTTTTTTTTTTACATGTGTTCAATGTGAGCGTTGTGGGTTACGCGACACCCATCCAAACGATAATCCAATTTATGCCAAACGCGACCAAGTATAGCGTTGATGATGGTTGCAAAGGTTTCAGTTATCCACGTCTTCAGATCACCTACGTCCTTGGGAAAGGGGGTACGTACACGAGGAAAATGATATACGCCCAAAGGAATAAATCACATGGAGTGAGATCTGGAACTAGAACAATCTACCCCAGAGGGTTCAGTTCGAAATTCAAGTCACCAGAAGAAGGCTGGAGAATACAACGGCCGAAACGTCGTGAATATGGCAACAAAGATGATGGCAACAGTCGAACAATGTAAATGTGGCAGTGCGAAAGGATACGACAAGTGAATACTCAACTACAATGACTTTTCAAGACATTTTACACTTAAACTAAGAAGATGTCACAATACTTACTTAGTTGTTAGGATATTATCACGACTATATCATTACAGATCTTTTTACAAAATCGGACCCCGTCTTAACGAAAATCTGCTAGAAATCGAAAAGTAAAAAAATGCAATAAAACTAAGATATTATATAATTAGAGAAGTTTTTATCTCTATCTATAAAAGGCAGTGTGTGTGTGTGTGTTTGTGTGTGTGTGTAACGAATGCACGGCCGCAATTTTCGACGGATATGCACCAAAATTTACATGCACATGATCCAAGTTAGCGGAAAAGCCAACACCGACTTTGCATTTCCCAATTCCTATCGATAGTGGAAATAATCGATTTTTTCATGCTTCTACGGAAATTTTCATGTAGTTTGCAACTATTTTTTACTGGCCAGAGTGAGAGCCTGTCACGAATAGGCAGGAAGATTCTATTGGCCAGCGTGAGAGCTAACAGCTGACTGACACGAATATTAATTAGCATGCAAAAAAAATCGATAGCTGCATTCGTCACAAGTGGAAAAAAATAAATCTGCATGGCACTTTACTCCAGTTGGCTCATTCGCTTGCTTAAACTCGACGTTGATTCTGATTCCGCAGAACTGGGTTGGGTGTGAAAATGTATTTGTTGTTAACATTCTTTTTTCATTCGGTTTTTCCAGTTACGAGTCCATTTTTTTTTAAAGCTGGTCGTTTTGTGTTCGTTTTGTTTAGTTCTTTTTTCGTAACAGATTTAATGTTTAGTATAGAGCTTAGAACAAATTCGCAGTGTGAGATAGGCAAGAAGTAAGGCATGTAGCAACATCAGCACGTCAAAGGGCACTCCTTTAAAGGCAAGGAAGGGCAAGAATATTTTAAGTCAAGTGATAGTGATTGCTGTATGAGTCGTACGATTTTTGAATCAAGCACGGGCAACGCCGGGTTATGCTGCTAGTAAAAAATAAAAACAACTGGAGTAATGTCGGAAGACCATAAATGTAGAAAGAAAACATGGTAACAAAATACATCTTACATGCCTTCTCTCCTACCCAGAAAAAGAAAGCTAGCGGATGTTGTAAAGCCCGGGCAACGCCGGGTCATGCTGCTAGTGAATAATATACAGACACTGTATATCTTAATAACTATTGAGAATACCAAAAACACAATTTATATTTCCTGAAAGCTAATATTTCCACGATTCTATACAGCTTTTTACAGGTGTTCAATATTAGTCCCACAGGTTACAGGACACAAATCCAAACAAACTTGTTTAATAGTATCCTCTGAAGTTTAATAGAGGTCCTGTCCTCTTTGTCGGACACAAAAACCTCTTGTTCTTAAATTCTGCATAACAGTCCAAAAAGAAATGTCTGTCCGGTGCCCGTTTGGTAAACGTTGTACGAAATTTAAGTGTTTAGCGTGCACAAGGACATATTGAGATTTTAGCGTATTCTAGGACGCAAAATGACTTTTCTTGTCTTGTGAACGACATTACAGGATCTGAAAAAAGAAACAAGATTTAATTAAATTTAATTAATTAAATTAAAATTACATTAACCGAAGCAAACTTGACACTTTTAGCTTTTAGATGAAACCAGTACAATCATGGCGCCATTTATCGTTCCTAATATAAGAGATTTTAGAATGTGAGAGATTTTTGAAAATACCATTTATTTGCGGTCTTTACCCCTGAGTTTGTTTTAGTTTTCCTATCATTCAGTTAGCAGTAGAAGTAGAAAATTAATAAAGTCCCCAAAGCGAAAAGATATTGGTGTCAGGAATTCAAAGAAACCATAAAAAAAAATGCCTTGAGTGAAGAGCTGAAGGATTGTCGATTTAAGAACGAAAGAAAATTGTTTGCTGCAGTTAACAGAATCAACGGTAAGAATGAATCTTTTATCTATTATCGCAATCTATTGCAAGAATTGTTTTATTTTATTTAGTTATTATCCTTAATCTCTTGTAGCAACAATGTTACCAATATTTAACTTTGGCTAGCAAATGTCGGATTAAATAAAATGCGTGGGCGCAGTCCAATTTATATTTGACGTAAATAGCACATAGTATAAAATACAAAACTGAACGGAATGATTTCAAAACATAACAATTGAATTTATTAATATCTGATATACATGCATGAATACAGAGTGAAAAGGTTAGTTGTGTCTCTTAGATTAGGTAATATTTGTACCTAAGTTCATAAAGTGAAAGTAATTATTAAACTGTAGTTTAGAAGAATAAAGTTTCTTTAGCATGTTTGGAATTGTGTATTGGAAAAGTTCAGAAGAGATTTCAGAGTTCGTACTTGCGTGAATGTTGGTAATGGTCTTTAACGTCTGACCGCAATGGGTAAGATGGGAGATCTTGAAGATTACATCGTGGCAAATGAGACACGAGAGAGAGAGGAAAAGAAACTCGAAGGAGTTTACACGTGTTCTGTTTATATATGGTCGTGTATCACGTGGGAGGCTCCGATCATATTGAGCGGGAAAACAGTTTTGTCGCGTGCAGGAGATTTGATTGGTCGGAACTGACCAATCAGTAAGCAAGATTGAAGGTGATTAACCAATGAATGTTTGTTATATATTTTGTAAGATTGTGATGGTAAAAATTATAACAGGAATAGTGCATTTCCTAGCAGGGGTTAATTAGCTTGTCCTGGAAGAGTCCACACTCTTATTGTGCCGAATAAGATCTACGGTAGGAACAAATCTCCTATCCGTCACATAACTTTTATAACTGCATATTATTAGAAATGTTCTATTTTATTATTAGTTATTTTTCTTAATCTCTTATTGTGTCTGATAAGAACTACGGTAGGAACGAATCTTCTATCGGTCACATCACTTTGATTATAGTCTATTGTTAGAATAGTTAATTGTATTATTAGTTATTTTTCTTAATCTCTTATTGTGTCTAATAAGATCTACGGTAGGAACGAATCTTCTATTGGTCAAATAACTTTGATTAGAGTCTATTCTTAGAATAGTTAATTGTATTATTAGTTATTATTCTTAATCTTTTATTGTGTCTGATAAGATCTACGGTAGGAACGAATCTTCTATCGGTCAAATAACTTTGATTAGAGTCTATTCTTAGAATAGTTAATTGTATTATTAGTTATTTTTCTTAATCTTTTATTGTGTCTGATAAGAACTACGGTAGGAACGAATCTTCTATTGGTCACATAACTTTGATTAGAGTATATTGTTACAATTGTTCTAGTTTTTCATTGGTTATTGAAGAAAGAACTAGTTACATTTGTTGTTAATGATGACGGTCGTCTTCGAGTATAGAATCCAGAGGTTAGCAGTGAATATTTCGAAGACAGTAGGAAAGCATTGTTCACGTTAGCAGTGGATATTTTGGTAAAAGTAGCTGAGCGTAGTTTGTCCTTCTGTTTCTCTTCGCCTGACAAGCTGGACTGGACATTCCGGTAGAGTGAACAAAAATGGCCGCCTTTATACACGACGGATTGAATGTTCTACGTCTTCTGATTGGTTAACCTTCTATTGGTGGACTATAAAGTGAGTCAAGTCATTTGGATTGGCTCACTAGTACATATTATACACAAAAAACTGCGAAACATTTTTATTTATTTATAAAATCTTCAATATTATAGTTGGTTCACATATTTTTAGAATTTTTTAAATTATTTTATTTTTTACTAAAAAGATTTATTTTTATTTTTTTTTCTCTCTTAAGGGTTAAATAACCAATCTTTATAAAATGGTAAATAATAATGAATATAACATTATACTTGATTCACATATTTTTATAATCTTGCAAATAAACATTGTTGCGGAAGTCAAAAGTGTAAACAGTCGTAGCGGCGTCAATAGAAAATAAAAACATTTATGACACATGAGTTAAACTTTGCCATAAATGCTTTTTTCCCTCTTAATTGTACGAATATATTAATGTGAAATCAATATTTCTTATTTAAACTATATATTTCCCTGTAGATGATGTGGTCTGACATGATGTGTTACTGCTACCTAGGACACCATCATATTCGTGGCAGCCATCTGAAATAAAAAATTATATTATGCATGTGGTGACAAGACCTTCGTACCACCCTGGAGGTTAGGTTAAAAAATGGCCTTTTTGTCTAAAATAAATGATTTTCTTCTCATGAGACTTGAAATGTATTTATGCAGAAATAACTTTCTTTTTCGGTAGATGATGTGGTGTGACATGATGTGTTACTGCTGCCTGGAAAGCCCCTACATGGAGAACCAGTCCCTGTTCAGCAAGTACCCCAAACTGATGGCCCTGAGGACCCGTGTGGCTGCCCATCCCAAGATCTGTGGATACCTGAAAAGCCGCAGTAACAGCATGTGGTAGACTGTTGAAAACCCCTACTTATTTTTGGAGCCTCGAAAAATAAAATTTACTGTAAAATTATGATTAATGATGAAAATATAATATCCGGTCTTATCACGGACTGACTTCATTAATAAATGTTTGGAATGTGTTTTCTGAATCAATAAAATGTTCATATATAAAAGATCATCTCTCTGTTTTTTTGTTTTTTTTTTATTTTCTCAGTATAAAATTTGATTATTCGCTGGGAATTTGAAACGAGAATTGATTTCCGCGTGTTCCAGTATGACACTGTTTCATTGTATTTAGACAACTCCTCCACGTCGTAACGAAATGTGAAACAAAGGTCGAGGTTAATGTCGGTTTATCGGCAATAACGTGCAAAAATACTCAAACCTCTTTAGTACTTAACTATTTTGGGGACGCCTCAGGTGCCGAACAGTAAACTCACCCACTTCCGTAGGAGACCTACTGCCAGGTGAGTATAGACCCCTTGTGTCTGGGCAATATCCTCGACAGTGGAGCGAACTGCTCTGTCTGCTCGCAACATCGACATTAAATGTACCATATATATTTACTCATCCTCCCAGGTTAAAGTGATGTGACACTAGGTCCGTTTAAGGTAGGTACCTCTAAAAGAAGGTACGGTTGAGTAATAGATAGCGGCTCGGATTGAGGAATCTGAGAGTTGAGTTCGAATTCCAGTCGAATCCATTACCTTCACTTACGTGCTGATACCCTTGGGAAAGGTATGAATTATCTTCTTTTCCCCCAACTATGGGTAAGTAGCAAGACAGACCGGGTTCTATAGCTTTGGATGGCAACTGGTCTACTGCAGAATGAAATGGCAACCCAGTGCGGGAACAAATCTGCCTCGTCAGTCATGTATCGAAAGATACATAATCGCTTAAGCGTGTATCACGTATGGCACATAACTGACTGACCTCAAAAAGACTGCATGGCGAAAAAGGCTTCAAACTTGATAAAAACTTACATTTTACGCGCGCGCGAGTTTTTCCATCCCTTCCTCTCACTTTCAGCTAATAATAGCAGTAAACGTTTTTCGCCAGTAAGCGAGCTGACTGCTGCTGATACTTAACAGAATTTGAAATTATTTTTCTCCCGCGCTTTTCTCTGACGTCGAGAACAGACTGGTTTTTCGAAGTTAGTTGCGGCCAGGTCACTGAACCGATAAGTAACTCATTTATTCCTCGTCTGTTTACCCATATTTCAGACAGGGATATCTTAACAGCAAATTATGCTTAGACTTTTCGGCTCGTCGTGCGTAATCTCTTCAAGTCGATGCAACTAACGGCAAATAAGTCTTCGACCCTTTATGGCTCGTCGTGTGTAATCTCATCAACTCGATGCAACTTTCAGCAATTAATTCCTCGACCTGAAGCCAACATCTTGCTTGCACCTTCCTCTGTTTTCTATCAGGAAAACTTCGAGCTTACTGTACGTTCGTCGCAACACCATTTTCGACGACTATTTCTTCGACCTAAGGCTAACATCTTGGTTGAACTTTCCTCTGTTTTCTATCAGGAAAACTTAGCACTTACGACACTGTCATCACAACACCTTTTTCGATGACTAATTTCTCGTTCTGATGCGGACATCTTGTTCGAGCCTGCCTTCGTCCATGACCAGGGAACTTGAAACCTTCAACAACGAAGAATGAGAACTTCTCATATTTTTTTGAACTCTAACCATCATGAACCAGTAGCTTTAAAAATATTACATTACACACACATACAAAAATCTCGCAGTGAGTATTTTCTTTGTTGTGTATGTACAATATTCTGTAAATTGACTGTTCTGGGACCTTCTTCCTGAAGAACTTTTCCCGCCTTAGCCATTTTGATTTTCGTTTTGACGCGGAACTTTAACTTTCTACTAGTTCAACATTACAATCTGCTTACTGCTCAAGAACAGTTCTTGCTTTTTCTGATAGTCTCCACGGTTGAGACAAGCTTACTTGTTAAAAAAAATAAATAAAATTCCATATTTGTGCTTTTATCAGACTTACTTTAGTCGTTCTTCCTGTCTACTTATTTTTCCCCTTTTATGCACGTATTGAATACAGTCGAATTAAACGCCCCTTTCCTTTTTCTCACTGAGGAAATTGTGATAATTTACAGTGAAAGTCTGTTAAACTATTTTTTAACAAAACAAGGACCTTTTCATGTTTGGCCTATATTTGACCCTGATTCAAACATACATATACACCCTTGTTCAAATTAATTAAAACAACCACTTTAGTTGCAAGACTTTCAACATACGGTCAGTTTTAAACCCACTGAAGTGACAGGGGGTAATTGATTTCAATTTTTTTCTACAAATGAGGTCTTTTGCAGTGGTGTGCAGTAATATTTCGGGCTGTACGATGAAATTTGTTTGGCCTTGAAAAATATTGCTTCATCCGTGTTTGCATCAGTTTTTTGTCATGCAGACACTATTGTCTCGACTGCCGATTAGTTGTCCTACGCTCATTGTCTGCGATGGACATTACTCCAAGAAAGCGTACGAAAATGGTAACGCTGCACGAACACACTAGCAAGAATTACCAGTGAGTAAATCAAAGTACGATAGACTGACCCGGAAACTCCAATCGAGAATCTGTGGTCAATCTGCAAGGAACGACTTCGTGGACATACGAACTATTAATATGTGCACTGGCTCATGTTTCATTCGAAAAATACCACAAAAAATAAATAATCACGCAATTATTCGTTTTGTTTCAATTAATTTGCACAAGAGTGTAGATGATCATGACCCTCCACATCTTCCTATATAATTAATTTGCACAAGGGTGTACATGAATGATTGAAGCGTGTATAACAGCATATGCAACAAATGTGGGAGGGTGATGAAAAAAGTGGGAAAATTTACAAACGACGCGTTTTGCCGACGTCTGTTGATTTCGACATCTTCAGGTCTTTTGGTCTCGGCAACACCACCAGACGTTGGCGAAACGTGTCGTTTAAAATCATTTCCACTTTATCTCATCATTCCATCATACATATGAATAAAGACAGAGATGAAGAATTTATTTGCCAACACGTTTCGTCCCCTGCTGGACTTTTTGAATTCACGCAGTGTCTGATCTAAATTTATTTTAAAAAGGGTAAAATCAGTACAAAATTTACCCAATATGATATTAAGTAATCTAAAAAGAAAGAAAAAAGTGAAACATAAAAAATAATTATTATTTTACTGTACTTATTTAAAAACTGTTGTCAAAATTGTGATATGCCTTTTTTCCAAAGCAATAATATAAAAAAATATATACAGGTTGCATGAAAAATACTTTTACAAACTTTAGGGTCAGACAAGGTAAAATGTTCATATATATATATATATATATATATATATATATATATATATATTCATGAATCATTCATGAATCATTTATACAAAAAACAAATATAGAGGTTAATGATTTAAATGGCGAGAATACATCGTCGCAAACAATATAAATAAGATACATAAGCCCTGAACCTGTATATGAATGATATGATCCCCGTTTATAAATTTATATTTGTTTTTTGTATGAATGATTCATGAATTTATAAATTATATTTGCACCTTTTAATTGAAATTAAAATAACTGATCCAACGTGCAACTCTCGGATAATAAGTGTGACATTACTGTAATTATTGAACAATATAGTTCATGTCATATTCACGGAAAATCTACCAGTAAAAAAGAATTCTCTTTTTACTATATTTGTACAAAAACGCACAAACTTAAAATTTAAATTCAAACTCAGCGTTGCGACCGCACGTTCCAAAACAATAACACATTTCTCATATCCTTTTTTCAGATTACATCTCTATTTTCGTTGTCCTCTTGTCGTAAAAACAAGAACAAAATCTATTTCCATACCTGATGATGTCTGTAGGAACAGACGAAATCTTGTAAAAAATTAAAAACAACCTTATGTAACTGAAATTTATAAACGGGGATCATATCTTTCATATACAGGTTCGGGGTTGATGTATCTTATTTATATTGTTTGCGATGATGTATTCTCGCCATTTAAATCATTGACCTCTATATTTGTTTTTTGTCTGAATGATTCATGAATTTATAAATTATAATTGCGCCTTTTAATTGAAATTAAAATAACTGATCCAACGTGCAACTCTCGGATAATAAGTGTACATTACTGTAATTATTGAACAATATAGTTCATGCCATATTCACGGAAAATCTACCAGTAAAAAAGAATTCTCTCATTGCTATATTTGTACAAAAACGCAGAACCTTAAAATTTAAATTCAAACTCAGCGTTGCGACCGCACGTTCCAAAACAATAACTCATTTCTCATATCCTTTTTTCGGATTACATCTGTATTTTCGTTGTCCTCTTATTACTGAGAAGTAAAAACAAGAACAAAATCTATTTCCATACCTGATAATGTCTGTAGGAAGAGACGAAATCTTGTAAAAAATTAAAAAGACCTTATGCAACTGGAATTTATAAACGGGGATCATATCATTCATATACAGGTTCGGGGTTGATGTATCTTATTTAGATTGTTTGCGATGATGTATTCTCGCCATTTAAATAATTAACCTCTATATTTGTTTTTTGTATGAATGATTCATGAATTTATAAATTATAATTGAAACTTTTAATTGAAATATACATATATATATATATATGTAGAAAACGCCCAGTAGAATGTGTTCTTCGTGGTAAGGCGTACGTGAGGATGTCGGTCTTCCTCGACCCATAGTTTGTGGTGCCACAGATCTTGTCTCAGCAACGCAACGATAAACAACAGCTAGGAACTGATGACTCGGCTGCCTTCGGTCTGGAAACGTAATCTGATATAGCCGTGCAGCCTCGCGTCCATTACCATTCGCGCGTCTCTATGTAAAAATTATATCTGTTTGCTCACGATATGAATATCCTGCCATTGCTAAACGGAACCTCTCTCATTTAACTTACTACTACCAACATTAAACGTTGAAGACAAACTAACGACAAATGTACACGATTGGCAAATATAATGTAGTCTACATTACAACAAGATACCATATACCGTAAACTTTACTTAAATTTTATAACTCAAAAGCAAAGGATTTGCAGATACATGCTGAAGTGTTGACTGTCATATGGGTTGATAGATTAGCCTGAGATTTACTGTTAATTCTTAAATCTCACAATTGGTTAAGACGATTCTCTTCAAAATTAGTTATACCTGGGTAGCAGATATTTCTCCAGTTCGTTTCAGCAGCAAATTCGAATTACTATTACGATTTGTTCGAATTGTTCGCAGCATTTAAATTGTATTTAAGTTTGTCCTTGAAGCGTAACCAAGGCCGGCCTCCATTACGCTTACCATGAAAAAGCTGGCTATACATGAGGATTTTCGGCATCCGATCATCACTCATTCTGATGACATGACGAGGCCATCTTAACTGTGATTGCATCAGAAAGAATTCAATACCACTGATGCCACATTTGATGAAAACATCAGATTTAGGTTATATATATATATATATATATATATATATATATATATATATATATATATATATATATATGAGTGACCGAAACAAAAGTATGAAAGTGATGAAAAAGTGGAAATGATTACTAACGACGAATTTTGCCGTGGTCTCTTTCTCTGGACTTCTTCAGGTTTGTTGGTCTCTGCGAAACGCGACGTTTATAAGTTTCTCAACATTATATACCTATCTATGTATCGTATTAGACAATAATCCTGTACTGGATTTGTAAACCAATCCATACGAAGAACATACTGAAGTCTTGACTGTCATATGGGCTGATCTATTAGCTTGAGATTTAGCGTTAATTCTTAATTCTCTCAGATGGTTAAGACGATTCACTTCAAAGTTAGCTATACCTAAGTCGCAGGTATTTCTACAGTTTGCTCGGGTTTTAATAGCAAGTTCGACCTCCTCTATAGGGAAGTTTGCAGCATTTAAATTGTATTTAAGTCTGTCCTTGAAGCGTAACCAAGGACGGCCTACGTTCCGCTTACCATAAAAAAGTTCGCTATACATTGGCATCCGATCATCATTCTGATGACATGACCGGCCCGTTTGAACTGAGATTAATCACAAAGAATTCAATGCTGACGCCCCATTTGATGAAAAGATCAGGCTTAGAGATTTTGTCTTGCTATGTATAAGCACATATTGAAAGAAGACATGGTTTATGAAAAGGATCAAGATGATTGATGTGTGTCCTGTATGGCGTCCACTATTCGGGCCCATAAAGAAGTGTGGTGAGAAAGGCTGCTCGATAGACACTGATTTCGTTTTCAGTGAAATCACATGAACATCCCATAGGCGATGTATAAGCTTACCAAAGACATTAGTTGCCTTTGATATTTGGTTAAACTATTTCGTCCTCCAAAGAGGAACTTGAATTGACTTTGCTTCCTAATTACCTGAATGATTTCATATAATTCGGGATGTAGTTGCCAACATAATTCGGAATGATCAGAATGATATGGGCAGGTATTCTTTTTCTGACACCCTTGATTGCTTAAGCGTGGGCCTTGGTTGATGGACAACTTCAGTTTTCTTTATGCTTATAGTCAATCCGAATGCGTTGCAAGCGGTTGAAAAACGATTGAGGATTGCTTGAGCTTCTTCGATTGAAGTGACCACGATCGCAGCGTCATCAGCAAACAAAAGATCATGAATAATGTTTGCCTGAGTCATATATATATATATATATATATATAATATTTTTATTGTAATATTTTACATCGCTACACAAAAACTTTCATGTTTCGGAACTATAATATCACTTCATCGGGCAATGATAGATACCTTATAATGGTAAGAATTTATTTGGGAAACTAGAAAACAAATCATTAACTCATTTAAGAGTTAGGGTTATAAATATATATTTTTGTGGATATGTCAGGATTAACCAATTAAGAGAGATCTAAGCTGAAAGGAAAAATTAAAAATAAGGTCAAAAAGTGTTGGTAGGTGGATTATTAATTCATGCCTAGATAAATTGACACATTAGACACGTCCAACAGCCGTTGACTAGATAAGAGTTATTTTGAAGGAATTACAAATATATATTATACTACAAAACCTTCTTAAAGGAGTCGCTAGTATAATTAATTTATACACACACACACACATGTATATATATATATATATATATATGTATGAAGAAATATAATCTTAAGGTGTGATATATTTATGGGATAAAGTGCTCAATATCAGAGATAGAGCATGTGTAAATATAAAAGTGAACATAGAAGTCAACACTTAGAGGCGACAGTCTGTTTCATGCTAGATGCAATCGTCAGGCCACCTGACGATTGCATATAGCATGAAACAGACTGTCGCCTCTAAGTGTTGATTCTATGTTCACTTTTATATATATATATATATATATATATATATATATATATATATATATATATATATAATTAAGTTATAAGGAACTTGGTAAACCGAATTGGTAAATCCAAAGAGGATGAAATCCTGAGAGCTCAATGTTAGGACAGAGCTAATATGTAATGAAAAACAAACCACTTTAATGTACCATTACGATAATTTATTTCACCTAAATCCTTTTTTAAGGATTCAGGATCATCAGGTAAATCTTCCAACAACGAATTGAGAAAAAAAAAAAAATCTTTTTTTTTCTCAATTCGTTGTTGGAAGATTTACCTGATGATCCTGAATCCTTAAAAAAGGATTTAGGTGAAATAAATTATCGTAATGGTACATTAAAGTGGTTTGTTTTTCATTATATATATATATATATATATATATATATATATATATATATATATATATATATATATATATGCAAGCTAAAACACGATACTTAATATATTGAATCGGCAATGCAACAAGGTAATATTAAAGTTGGAAAAAATCAAAGAATTCAGTTAATATTATGTG